>MNCI01004504.1:379482-562327 GCA_015680685.1 Gnetum montanum
ATCCAAGCACCCAAGTGAATGACCAACACAAGAGCACCAAGTTCCCTTGAAGTCACACCCTTTGCAATCCCTGTGTCCTTCCTTAGTTTGATAAATGCCCAGTCACCAATTCGTTCAAGTTCTTATTGGAAGGGAACTGTGCATTTCCAAGCCAAGGGAAACCATAGACTTGATGGATGGATGGATGAAGTGATCTCATTGCCTGCCATATCAGAAGAAACATACCTTAGTATCAACATTGTAACTTAAAGGTAAAAACCAAACATTAGCAATTAATGAAAAACAGTTCATCCCATCGGCCCGAACACTTATTGGGTGACGAATTTACATGATGGATGACACACACACACACACACACACACAAAAAGATAGAAAAATATAACGATGTTGTAAAACAAAAACAAGAAAAGTTAAAGAAATTTGTAAAACAAAAATTAGAAAAGTTAAAGAAATTGTAAAACAAAAATGTGAAAAACAAAAACGTTGTAAAACAAAAATGTGTAAAACAAAAACTGAAAAAGAACTGAGGGCCCCATATGATTAGCATAGGTGGCCATCTCCCCCATGACTGAGTTGTGAGGGAGAGATCCGAAGTAGTGAGCGCCTATTTGAATTTCTAAGCAGTGCCCAACTTCTCCCAAATGATGATCTTAGATTCAGGGGTGGAAGTTGGCGACGCTCACGTTCCAATGTGTCTATGCCACGGTTGTTGGCATGAGTTTCCTCAGTTCGTTCCATGCATATTTGTTTGCCCTTATGAGAAGCTGTCAACCACGGGGTGTCTACTACTTCTTGTGTGGTTGCTACATACAGGCATCTTTGTTGCAGAGTTTCCTGGGCACACCTGTGACATGGAGACATTTCCTCCGTGTCATCACCCGATGAATCACTGTATGTGATGCATGGAACTATCCTCTTCTCGATCTTTCCACATATGTTTATCTTGGAGATTTCCAAGGAAAGATCACGGATCCTAAGGCATGCATCTACTGTGCTTAGCCATGCCCTTCCCATTATAATTGGGAAGTCCCCTTCGTTGTTGTTAACATCGATCACTAGGAAGTCTGCTGGGTAGGACCAACCACACACAGTGGTGATAACGTCCTCCACCAAACCCAATGGGATGGCAATGGACTGGTCTGCCAGCTCCAGTTGAATGTTGCTCTTCTTAAGTTGGGGCAGGTTCCAGGCGTGATACATCTTTCGCGAAATTAAGTTGACTCCGGAACCTGAGTCAAGAAGAGCTCGATGTGGCGCATTCCCAGCGATCTGCAAATGAATAAAGGGACTCCCAGGGTCAGTTAGTTTCCTGGGAAGGTGGCCTACCTTGATCCAGTCAGTTACGGTATGTGTTAGCATAACCGTATGCGTTACATTCCCTTGGACTGAAGGGTGCTCCGAAGTGTTAGTAGTTAGAGGCCTATACATATACCCGTCCGCTTGTTGTTGCGAGAGCCTATCCGGGCTCCTAGTTCTGAAAAAGGGTCTCTTTTTTGTACAGTTATCGCCAGAACTAGTGTCCGGTTGGATATTTACACTCTGAATATTTACAGATCTCGCGGCGTGACGTTGCTGCGGTTGGGTAGGTAATTCCCCTTGCATTGTTGGAGCAGGAGGTGTTATGGGAACTACTTGAGGAAAAGGTGCGGGTGGAGTTAGAGGATGGACAGAATGTGGAATGTCTCCCGGAGGAGAAGGAGTCCTTCTGAAGTACTCCCGAGCGTAGTAGTGACGGCGTGGAGTGTGACTCATAGCGTCACCTGGAGAAACTGGCTGCTGCACATAATAACCATAAGGATCAGGCTGCCGGTAAGGGTATTGATGTGTTGGCGGTGGCATCCCCCATGACTGTGGGTATTGCCACTGCTGGTGTTGTCCAATGGGCTGCGGAGGCGTTCCACTTGGATAATACGTCAAGGGTTGGTGGAACTGCCTTGGGTTACCTTGTGGATAAGGTAACCTTCGGGGTGTTTGCCGTTGATTAAGTCTTGGATTTAATGCATACACCCCAGACTCCTGCAGATGTGAGATAATTGGGCAACATCCCTTAGGATGGTCATAGTAGCAGACCTCACATCCACTATCATTGTCTGAATCAGAATTTACAGCCACATCGGAGTTAGTGATTTTTCCCTTACCCTTGTTATGTGCAGGGCTTAAATCTCTCCACTTTTTCTTTCCTTTGTCACTACTTTGCTCAACCTTAGACTCTTCTACGATTTTCAAGACTGTTTCTATTCGTGAGTCTAAGGAATCCCACATTTGGTCTACCTTAGCCGATACCTCCGTTGTTAACTTTTGGATCGGCACGGTTTTCCGGTTCACCAACTCTTCGAGTGGTGACTCATCCTCCTCATCACAGAATTTCACTCCCTTCTTGCGAAGGGAGGGATCGCGGTTGTATTCTTCCGCACTTTCTCTCTTCCGTAGCTCACCCTCTTCTTGCGCTACTTGTTCCAACAAACTTTCAACTTCATGGGCTCTTAGTTGGGAAAGTCTCCCTTGGGCGTAAGTCCCAAGAGTTCTTCTCGTTTCATTTCTTAGCCCATCCACGATGTGGCGAAGTTGATCCCGCTTAGCGTACCCATGGCCCGGGCAACGATGTAGCAGTGTATAGTAACGGGCCATGGCAGCATCCAAGGGTTCATAAGCACCTTGTTTCCAGCCTTGGATCTGCTTACGCAAGTTGGACACTCTGGAGTACGTTTGATATTTGTTGTTGAACAATTCAAGCATCGTACTCCACCTCCTGATGGTTTCCGGTTCTAAGGACCGGTACCAGCTCTCTGCTTCTTTAGTGAGTGTCCTTGGGAACAACTTAAGCTTCTGCCACTCACTATCAATGTTCTGCAAGGCACAGGCATCGTGGAATGCCTGCAAATGATTTTGCGGATCAGCATTGTATCCCCCTTCAAATCGTGGGATATTGTTCATGTCTAATCGCTTGATCCGACTATCCTTTAAATGCCTTGTGGGAATCCTAACTGCCTCTGTTATGTCAAGCATACTTCGGGTTGCGAGTAGGGGCTCGTCATGATCATCTCTTTCATGACGTCTATGATGTCTACGTGGTGGTTCCCTACTTTCCCTACGTCCTTGCCCTTGTCCTAACTCCTCTCGACCTTCTTGTTGAGGTTTTTCATCTTCCCTTTTACTTTTACTCCCTTCGTTATGCTCACGATGGTTGCGCCCAGATGTGGAAGGAGAGTGTGAATGGTGAGATGAAGGAGAAGAAGAAGGAGATCCATCACCATGGTGATGTTTCTTACCTTCTCTTCGACTGCTTCGGCCCTGATCATTGTAACAATCTAAGTGTCCGTCCTTAGTGTGAGTAGTTTTTCCTGTCGTGAATAGCTGGTGCTCATGGTGATCAAAGCCTGTAGCATGTACAGTTGATCGAAGGCCCTGATGCCTAACCTCTTCACCAGAGTGAGGAGGAGGAACCTCATTTTCTAAGAAACCCATTGTGAGGGGTTCCTCGTCTCCTATTTCACTAATGACATGGGGGACCTTGCCCTTCAATAATGAATGTTGGCTCTCCTGCCTTGCGTCCCGAATACATTGGGCATTTGTGGGATGATAATCCCTTATGTCATAATCATCCAAAAAATATTCCGCAATCAGTTCTTGCATGCCAATCTACGCTAAGGCACGAAAAAGCATGTTAGGGGCAGATCTATCTGGGGGTAACACGATGTTACCTTGCAGATTTCTCCATCGTAGTTGTTCATCTTGATGGAGAATAAAAGTAAAGTCAGGGACATACTCATCAGGATGAGTATATGTGACCTTAGATTATTTAGGACCTGGCTGATCTAGGTTATGCGTATGAGGCTGACCGTCTCCTGTGTTGCCCTTAGGTGAGTTAATTTTGTGAGAAGAAGCCATTTCTAATGGTGTGCTGTTTTACCGTTATTTATGTTCTTGATTAACTGATTATCCCGAAGGTTCGTTGAGGCTCACAACGATGTGAGTGATATCCCTTATGTTCAATTGGCGTAAAAAACACTTAGTCCCCAGCAAGGGCACCTATGATGAGTGGCGAGGTACCCCTACACTCAACCATATGAATACAAGCGTGTACGTGAGATCTGGTCGAACTCCGCAGACTAAATGCCTTAACGCCACAAGAAACACTTGGGGTTAATCGTTTGTTGTCTTCCCAGGCTTGCTTGTATGTGTCACGGTGTATGGTTAAGCAAGTCTGAGGTATATGATTTTTTTGGTATTTTTCAGTTTATCTCCTAAGCTATGAGGGAAAGGGTTGAGAAACTAACTAACTCTAACTAATGTCCTAAGTCTAAATTAACTAGCGTCAACATCCGTTCCCACTTACCGTACACACCCTGAACCATGCAACTATGGCTACGAAACGCTAATCGTTACTAGGATCACCACACGTAATGCAAGTGCTCAAAGTGGTCGTACTGAGGCACCTATTTAGCTTAAGTGTGATAAGCAGCCGATTCCTTGGCTAGCCGTACACACCTGTGGATGCTCGTAGCCAAGTCATACTTATCACACGTTCTAGCCTAGCGATGAGTAGCCGATTCCTTAACTAGCCGTACACATTGGACTACTACTGGGATTACCAAGCGCAGATCCTGAAATACGCTACTGGGTTACCAAGCAGTCATAATGCTCGTAGTTAAGTCATACTCATGCGTTGCGACGAGCAGCCGATTCCTTGATTAGCCGTACACATCCATAGATGCTCGTAATCAAGTCGTACTCGTGCGCACTAGGAAAGCAATAAATAACAATAATTAAAACCATGTACTGCAAGGTTTATCCAATCAAGTTCGTCTTTATTGTCGTACACAACTTGTGTTCAGGTTACAAAGTTGCTCGAATAAAGAGCCGTTCACTCTAGGACTCCTATTGTGGGCACATGGGAAATTAATCTAACTCTGGAGTGTTCAAACTGCCAGAGCTTCGCTACTTCTAGCCAGGATTGGGAAATGAAGGGAGTGCCGCCTCTTATTTATAGATATGGTGGCGGACCGCGATATCGCGTACGCGATATCGCAGGGGACGACGCGATATCGCGGGGGATGCGATATCGCGGCTCAGTGCATATCGCGTCTCATCAGCTACCATACTTATGTAGCCTACAACCATTTGGTCAATGTGGAGTCTAGTGTTTTTG
This sequence comes from Gnetum montanum, assembly GCA_015680685.1. Classification (NCBI taxonomy): domain Eukaryota; kingdom Viridiplantae; phylum Streptophyta; class Gnetopsida; order Gnetales; family Gnetaceae; genus Gnetum; species Gnetum montanum. The sequence continues at coordinate 384,632 of MNCI01004504.1, forward strand.
CAGTGAATAAAGCTTATGGTTCTTTCTCATTTTTGCATCATTGATATCTTAAATATTAAAATACCAAAAATATTATAAAACATTAATATCATAAAAATATTTATTCCTTGCTTTCTTTCATAAGCTATGATGATTCAACCTTATCCAAGGGGGTCATCACTATATGGCATGATGTTGATCATTAAGGTTGTGAATAAAAGTCATTTTATTGCATTTTGTGTATGGTGTTGCACATGGTCCTTAAGGGATTATAATATGAGCATTGCCTCTATCCCTAGATGGGATTGTAATATGTGTGTGTTTATTATTATGTCTATTTCTCATAAAGATAAAATCCACAAAAATAATAAAAACATAAAATTATAAATATTTTCTCAATCCTACACTATGGCAACACAGGTTTTAACTATACCATATGTATCATATGTATTATAATATTTTTTATATTTATTCAATGTAATGATATACACAAGTGTTCTTGACAATCCACTCAACACCATCCTCGAAGCTGATGACCAGATCACATTATAATTTGTATGATATATCTCATTAGTCAAAAATTAGCAGGATACCTATTATTGGCATTGTTGCTAGGGAGGGCATGTTTGAATTATCCAAAAATACTTATACATTCTTAATTTTAACTTTTATTCAAATCAAGTGTATGTTTTAGTAATATGTATGTAGGTTATGAAGGTGAACGAAATGACAGATAGTGGTAAGAATCCACCTAATACCTCTAGTAATTCCCCAAGAAGATGAAGGACCTTTATGATCTTTGAGCATTCAAGTGATAAGACCCTTCCACTAGTTGTGCTAGCTTATCATCAAGATAAGTAGGAAAGATGGAGAGATGCTCATGGCTAGTTCTCAAGGGATCCAATTATGGTTGCACTAAATAATGTCATTAATGCTTTAATCAATATGGGGCTAGATAATTCACATGTAGTGTACAAGGTTCATGAGCCCATGTTCGATGATTATGAGCCTTCGTACATGCAAAATCTTTAGGATCAAGTAGTAGAAGAAGAGGCTAGTCAGAGCTCTTCATCTAATCATTCCAATGGGGAGTAAGAAACTCAATAAGATACGATAGACAAGGACTAGTCCACTATCAAGATCCATGGTTAGATAAATTCACTCCTAGTGTAACTCAACATAATGATATCCTTTTTAGGTTCTAGCATTTTCTAGACCTACCAATGATAATTATGATTCCCCTTTATTCAACTGGGATAGTTATTAGGAGTTGATAGAAGTTGTGTATATTCTAAGGAATCATGTTCATGATAGTAAAATAAAATGAATTAACATGGACAATAAATCAAATATAGAGGGTATACCAATGATGATCCCTAACTCCATGTGTAAGCCTTTGATAATTCTTGCTACCTCCAAGGGATCATGAGTGATTGGTAAAAGTTGCTGTTATTTTCTTCCATCTTCATTGAACATGTAAAAATATAGTATAAATCTTTACCTTAATTAATTTTAAGATGAGCACATATGATCAAAATATTCTACACAAAATTTTAGATCTATGCTCAAATTTTAAACATTTGAAATGAGATGACTAGATGAAGGCAAGAAGCCTATGAGCCTTTCAACATTGCCATGGAGAGGTACATGAAAACTACTCATTGCTATCTGAATCATGGTTTTAGCCAAGGAAAGTAGTTGATGCATATTGTAGAAGGGTTAAGGCAAGAAATAAAAGAGCACATGTACATGTACACCATGGGCCAAATGCATAAATATTCTATGATTCAAATCAATGCACTCTTAAACACCATTTCTAGTTTGGAAGGTGGATGGTGGAAGTGATAGTCAACTAAGGATTATAATCATGATCCATCATATATGTGGAAGGCCAAATTTGTTGAAGATACTACTAAACCTTCTACAGTGGTCAAGGCTCTAGCACAAGAGCAAGTTAAAACAAATAAAGCCTTAATAGACTTGTTCCACCATGTGGACCAAGTCTTGGACACGATGGATAAGAAGATGATTACGACTCTTAAGGACATTAAGGGTAAGGTGGTTGAAGTTGTAACCAAAGTAGTTGCACCATATTAATGAAGAAATAGGTATGATGACAAAGTTAAAGGTAAGCTCTCTTATCCTAAGAGTGTTCAAGAAGTTCCAAATAAGGCTTCTTCATCCTCCTCCTCTGATGAGGATTCCTACAAGTACTATATATACTCTCATGATTTTTAGTGCTACCTAATCATGATTCATATTATTGATGATATGGAGTGATCTAGAGTACTTTGAATTCTAGATTCATCAAGAGACAAATGAAGAGGATCCCATATCCTAACCATTCATATTATCCTAGCGGTACCTATCCACAACCCATGTAACAATACCAATTATGGCAAACTCCAAATTCTTGGGGTGATTCTCCATGGAATCTTCCTATTTTGATGCAATAACAAATGAATAACTTTGGCTAATTCTTACTTTTTTCAGTATATAAATAGCTACCTATCAAACCCTAATGATGATACCTCAATAGTACCTATGTATTTCTACCAAGCATTCTAGCAATAATGGCAGTAGTAGCTTCTAGTTCATGGTCTCATGCAATGTGGAATACATAGTTAACCACAACCAAGACAAGCAAAAATATGTAATATTGCATATGATATTAATTAGGATTTTATCCATGCATCTAGGCAATATTACCAATCATCCATTGATATGGTTGCAGGGGGAAGTTTAAGGTCCTGTAGTAGAAAATTTTATCATAAATGCAAACATGAGAATTATGAAACTAGGCCTTGAGCAATAAGATCTTGAGAAATAATCCTAACTACAATGAAACTACCATACCTACTTTGGGGATGAGTTCCATTTCTATCTCTAATGGGGGATAGCATAATGGCACCTGATGGTGATGTTGTTACCATCCCTATATATACGATGATAATACATGCAGTTAAGGAATGATGTTTTCTTGAAAAGTTACCAAATATTGGTAGTCCCATGGTGGATATCCATATTAATGAAAAGGATCATTATCTAGCTCTTTGTGACTTTGGTTCAAGAGTCAATCTCATCTCATTCTTCCAATACCTTAATTGGAGGCTTCCTCCTCTCAAGCATACTAATGTTTAACTAGAGCTAGTAGATCGATCATATCCCACTAATTTCCTAATGCTTAGATCAAAAGATAAGATGGAAGAGAATCTTCCTATTATCATGGGAATAGCCTAGTTAAGCAATGTAAATGCTAGGTTTTTTTTCCAAGACCTCCACCTCAAGATCAGTAGAAGGAATGAGGTTGGAAGGATGCATTGCAAAAGAACATTTGTGATCCTTCTCGATCTTGCTACACCATGGCCACAGGCCATTCACACAAGCTACATAGGGCATATCTCACCTATGAGGATTCTTAATGCTCAATATAATATTTAGAGGGTTCCCAGGTGGTGAACATGGATCTATTGTGGGGAAGAAATCCTTCACACCATGTCAAAATTTTATTTTTCTACGATTTCTATTTATGTCATTAATAAAGATTGATGTTCTTGGTTAGAAGTCTTTTTACTTTTTAAGCTTAACAAATAACCAATCATGAGAATTGTTTTTCTTTTGAAGTATTTTTATTTGTTTGTGTGGTGTACTATCCCCATTTCCAAATGGCGCTACTGCATAATGAAGATGGTTCCTCTTCATAATAAGTGTTATCATTATCATAATAAGACCTGAAAAGAGAGTTGCAGTTAAGACCCAAAAGGGCATGTTGTAATAATGGATGTGTCTCTCAAGGTGACCTTTGGGGGTTTAACCTAAAGTATTTATACCTGGGCATAGAGGTTGTATCAGTAGGGAGTTGTAAAGTTGGTAAAGATGAGTAATGGGTGTTGGGTGAAGCGGGATAGGAAGAGAATTGGCCATCCCTTTTAGCTAGTTGTAGGCCTAACCCTAGTGGCAATGCTAGATTTCCTCTAAGGGATAAATGGTAAAGGAAGAAAACTTAAAGGAACCCTCTCGTAGCATAATCTAGATTCACTATTCCACATCAATAAAACATCCTTCTCTTTTTCCTTATAAATTTTCCTTGTTATTTTCTTTACCCATAATGTCGAATGTTACATATATTTAACATTTGATATATTATCTTCTTACAAACAATGTCTAATATAACATATATTTGATGTTTGCCATAACATCCAGAAATGGGATGTCACATTTGGTATTGGAGCAAACCACGATCCAAGGGCCATGGACCATGAAGCCTTGACCCAAGAAGAGTCATGGACCACCACTAGATGTGCCACATATTTGAAATGATCTATGTAAGCTAGAGAATACCCTTCCATTGATTTCATGAATAATGGATCATGCATCTATAAGAGAGATAACTCCCACCAATCAACAAAATTCTTTCATAGATATGATTAACCGAGGAAGATCTAACTACATCTTATCTAGATTCATCAATTGTAGAAACATTGGTAAGACAAAGATACACCAATCCAGATAACTCTTATCCATCTTAATACTATAAATATTAATTGATTAAAGTCATTGTTAAATTCCTTCCTAAGGCTAGTAACCATGACCTAAATTGACCTTAACTTGTTTGGAACATATTATTCATAAACATCTTACCTCTATAAACTTGGCATTATTCATCTCACTTGAGACTTATGTATTAATAAAGTTAAAGGGATCCAACCTAGTCATATGATTATTTCATCCCTACCCAACCAATAAGGATTATTATCATGAGACCTATAGGGAAACCAATGATGTTGTCATAATATTCTCCTTAGTACCTCTTTAGGATATAGAGGATAGATCTATATCATTTGCAAAATTGTATGATATATTTGTCACATGCTTATCTAAGGGTCTATATATCAATTCTAACTGAAACCCAAGTCATCTAGAAGTTATCATGTTTAGCCTAGAAATGTCAATTTTTGGTAAAATAAGTTATTTGAACTTTTCAAAATATTGAAAATCCAACTTAGTTTTTGGATATTGAAACCATGTTCAATGGGTGGTACTCTTTGTGTTGATTCTAATGGTACAAATTTTGTCCCAATTGGACTTATGGTTTGGGAGATATTATTATTTTAATTTTCTTGTTATGCATGCATTATAAAAATAATAATTATTAAATTATTTTATTTAATAAATGTTAAAAATTTAGGGTCGAGAATCAAACCCAAAATCATTGTTTACCCAAACCAAACTCACACCTTGTCATCAACCAAACCACCATGTTAACTGCTGAGGTAAGGTAGAATAAAAAAAATTGGGGCCTCGAATTAAACTCATGACCTTTTAGTCAAGAAACCTATGTTTTAGGTTCTGGCTTGATAGCTACAAAGCATAATTAATTCCTTGTTAAAATAGATAATTATATTATTATTTGTTTTTAACAAATTAAAAAATATTTTAAAATAATAATAATCATAATATTTTATTTTATTTAAAAAATAATAAAAATTTTAAATTTTAGGGCCACACAACCTTGTAGGGGATTGTGCTAGCTAGTTAAGGTTGAATAGCTCCTTGTAAGGGCATAGCTAGTAATGGGCCACACTAGCCCATTTAAGCATCATGTAGATCATCAAGGGCTGCCCACCAACGATGCAGCATGCTATAGCATCCTCCTCACACCTTCTGCTTTGCCCTTCCATTGTCGTGCCTTCATCATTGCCTTCATTGTTGTGTTGCCGTTTCACTACTGTGCCTTCATGGTCGCCTTCATTGTTGTGTTGCCCACCTTGTTGCTTTCCTTTGACACACCAAAAAAAAATGTAGGCTATGCAAACTTACAAGGGTTGCACCACCCTACCTAAGGCCAGCTTCTGTGAGATGCTACCTAACCCTTGTGACTTCAACATCAAGTTTTACACTTGCAAGGGAAACTTTGACATTGTCAACAACAATATCCCTATCTTCTTCACCTGCCACACCATGTAATTCCTGGACGTGATCCGGGCACTAAAGCCCAACTCAAAAATGCACATCTAGAAGCCATGGCACCGCTTGGACTCTAGCAGAGAGCATCTTGATGTTCTTATACTGGTTCGGCGACTGGGGCATTCCCACGAACTACGGTCACATGGACAGTTCGGATTTCACATCTTCAAACTCATCAACAAGGTCGACAAGGATACCTACTGCATTTGGCAATGGAAGCCCACCTGTGGCCTCAAAATCCTACGTGATAAGGAAGTCGTGATCATGGGCGGAAAAAACCATAGCCATGCTACAAAGGATTTGTATGATGCTCCTGCTTCCATAAACTACCTTGAGTGGTGCCTCATGATCTAGACCATGGAACCCTGCAACAGGCGTGTCACCCTGCCAGTGGCCGCACTGGCCCAAAAAGGGCCGCACAGTCCCGATAAGGCCAAGCAGCCATGAAGCTCTGCCGCCTGTCTACGTCTGCCCTTAACCTGCCTTTTGCTTGTCGTGCGTGGCCATCCTCTACACCACTCTTGCACCTGTGCCACACTGCGCCACCATTCTGTTCTGCCACATCGTCGCGCAAGCCCTGGAAATGGTCGCGCAGGCCCAGCAATGGGCCGCACAGGCCTTGCTAAGGGCCACACGGGCCTTGCAAACCTACATCGCGCTGCTCCGTCCTTGCCACCCATCATCACCTAACACCACGAACAAACACCATTGGTGCTTAAAATCGCTGCCTCCCTAGCATGCTGTGGACATCACCAACGCCCGAAATCGTTGCCTTCCTCGGCATGCCATGAACATGCTGCCACCAGAAATCTCTGCCTCCTCCAGCATGCCACAAACACTATCGACATCAGAAATTACTGCCTCCCGGGTTCACCGTAGACAAGGCCGGTGCTAGAAATTGCTGCCTCTTGGCAGTTTTGGCTACTGGAAATTTGTCGTTAGCTAACAAAGTTTCCAACGGTTCATAGAAAATTTTAAAACTGTTATAAAATGGAAAATTTTAAGTTGACATTTAGGTGGGAAAAGTTTAAATATTAAGAGGTGAAAATTTTCATAATCAATTAAAGTAGATGTACTAGCAGCAATTGAGTTAAGAACTCCATAATTAAGCACTGAGATGGGTGACCTTTTAGGAAGTTCTATTTTCTGTGCCAAAGTTTTTAGACCTCAAAAACCATAACTTTTGATTTCAGAAGCCTTTTTTAGCGAATGAAAAGGGGTTTCCTATGGATTTTAACTTTCTAGACATAATGGTGAAGTCACATCTGTGCTATGGAGCTTCAAAATATTACTTTTTTGTCCATGCCCAAACATGGTGCCTCTAGGCCTTCCAAGACTCAATTTTAGCATAACTTGCACATACAAGGTCCATTTCTAACATATAAATAGTCATTTCCAACATTTTTCACCCTTCTAAACTCAATGATAAGGTCAAATTTATCATCTAGATACATGATAATTCAATGATATCAACAGCTGTGTCTTAAAAGGCCACAACTTAGGGTAACTAATCATGCTTAACAATTTAATTGTTGAGACTTATGAATTTAACCTTTTAGGCCTTAAGATTAAGTGCTTAACCTTTGCAGATCATTTAAGATCACTGACCCGTAGTGTGTCATTAGTTACATTGCTAGAGTTAGTGTTCTTAGGTAGAAAGGTCACTAAGGAGTCTAGGTAATGTAACTAGTTGTTACTAACAAGAGTAGTTGAAGAATTAATTGGTGAATTAGTTTACAAGGTAGAATAGTTAAGAAGATGTATATCAATTTGTCTTGTAACCAAATCATACAAAAAAACAACATGGAGAATCATAATCTTGTTTTGACAAGGTGTATGATACCTATAAAGAGTAATGACCTAGAAGAGAATCCAAAAATGAGAAGGAAAGTTGCAACATATAATGTACTGGCAAAATCCCTAGCTAATGAGAGATAACATCCACTATGTCCACCATGGACCTTGGATTGGCATGAATATTGATATTCACACATCTTAGTAGAATTACAAGAATTGGATGTTGATGTCTTATCCTTATAAGAAGTCTTGCCATGGGAATTTCTATACCAATTCCAATCGAACCTGGGGAAGATGAGGTACAAAGGTATTTGTGAGAAAAAAGGTTCTTGTGTTCTTCTTTTGAGCCATATAGATTAGCCTATTGCAAAAATCATAACATGGATGGTTGGATGATTTTTTATAAAGAAGCCAAGTTTGAATTAGTACAAAGATTTGAATGAAGTTTAGAAGATATGATTTTTGAAATCCTAGAACTTCAAATCATGGGAAAGAAAGAATAGTCAAGATTTTGGAGAAGCCATATAGGTTTGGCAGTGATACTAAAAAACTAGTTATAAAAAAGATATGTATGTGTAGTTAACACACATTTAATTGCTAAATCAACATGTTCAGATGTTAGACTATGCCAAGAAGCATACTTGATTAAGCAAATAGAGGAAAGTTTGAGGAATGAATTATTCCTAAGACATACTAATTTAGTGTCAATTTTTCTCTGTGGAGACTTCAATACAAAATTTGAAAGTAGTGTTTATCAATTCTTAAAATATGGATGTGTAAAGGAATCCTTGGAAGATGAACTTGATTTGAAGAAGATGTTCCTATTAATTCAACATGCAATTCCATTAGCTTGTGCATATTCTACTTCAAATCTTCAATAGATAAATCAAATCCTAATATTCAAGAACAAATGATGTTGATAGATAGTACTCATCAAGAATCATAGTTTAGTAATTACTCTACCATGATTAATGAAGATGGATTAATAACATTCTTCATTTTAACCTTGGATTATATTTGGTACAATGTCCAATTCTTCCAAGTGACCAAGTTACTAGAGCTAATTTCTAAAGAAGAATCAAGATCAAGCCTTGCCATCCCAAACAAGAACATCTAATCATATCTCTTATGGTAGAACTACAACTACTTTCATTTATTCCTAAGGTTGATCAAGATTAAGAAGTATCTTATCCTTACTTTTATTTATGATTTTCATAATTTTTATTATTTTTAATATATATTTTAGTTATATAAATAAAATATCTAGGGTAATTTAGGTTGGAAATAAGGATTTGTCCTACCTTCTCTTGGAAAACTAGATATGAGTTGCACTTTGTGTGATCCTAGTTAGGATTGGTGATTGATGGATCCCTTATTCAACTCTCATCATTATCTTAGAAAATGAGGTAAGTATTGATAATATAATATTTAATACTTATATATATTCTTTTCAAATATGTCTTTTTTGTAGAATAATCAAGAAACAACTTCATCTCAAAGGAGAAATCAAATTATTAAAGCATAAGATCATAAAAAGGAGCATTGGAGTTGAAAAAATACTATGAACATGGACTTGTTTGAGGATGAATGATGGGGGCTAGATTGTAATGTTCCTATTTCCAAATGTTTCTGCTACATAGTAAAGATTGTGTTTCTTCATAACAAGTGTTATGACATATTTGAAAAGGGAATTATAATTAAGACCCAAAAGGTAAAACACCACCAAGAAAATGTATGTTGCAACTTGTTTGGCATTGTAACCTTCACTCGTACGCTTGAGGCTAGAATTTCATTGTAAAATGTGGGGTTTGTAGGCCATGAGCTACAATCTGACACACCATAACTTTTTGGGGTTGAAAAATTCTTTATAAGTTGTTATAGCTTAACTTTTGAAGTGGAAAAAGTCAGGTCATGTCTATATTTGGTCTTGGGAAGGCTAAAAATGCCTTGGGAATTGCCAAGTTTGGAATTTTCATGGGTTTGTGTGGGGGCATAGCCTAAACTACGTTGGAACCACTTGCACCCAACATTGGGAGGTTTGGGCTTTCATCTTCTCAATAATGGCCAATGTAGTTTCCACAACTCTCAATGTTGCTCCACAAGGTCAGCATTGGAGTGGTTGGGGTTTTTATTTTTCAACAAAATTTAGCATTGTTTCAACAACTCTAGCATTGCTACCACAAGACTAGCATAGATGGGTGAAGCCAGCATGGTTGGTTGAGTTTGTTTACTATTTTTGGTATTCAGAGTAGTTTTGGTGGCTTGGGTGCATCAAAACTTACTAGAAATGGAAAACTATGTTGCAAATCATGGTCTACCACACTTGCAAATCAAGCCAATTTATCATTAATCATGATAGAAATTTGCTAGTAAAAAACTAGTGAGTATGAGACCTATAAACACCAATCTCAAACACATTGAAAAGGTTTTTTTTGGCTAAAAAAGCTTCACAACCTTTTGCATCCTTATGCACTTAATACCTTGGACATTTTATAAGAGTTTTCGACAAAGTTGCAACTACTTGAGCATTTAGAGACTCTTAGCATAGCACCATTGCAATAATAAAAATTTAAGCAATAACGTTACCTTCTTTTGCAGTAACATTGCATATACCTTAGCCCCCTGTGACCAATGTTGTAGATCTGAACTAAAAACTCCTAAGGAGTTTTGGCAATTAAAGTTGGGAAGAACCTAGATCATGAGGCTGACTACAGATCGCAACCTACTGACTTCAACATGCTTCAAGCTTTGTTTCTTGCAACGTTTTGTGCATTCAAGCATAAAACTTGTAGACATTCAAACTCTACTTTTGTAGCAATACGTTTTTATTAATAAAGCTTATATTTCATTTGTTGTACAAGTTTGTTTCAAAGTTAATTTCTATGCTTTCTTTTTAATTAGATCTACATTTTGTTTAAGTTATTTCTCTCGTTTACACTTCCTAAGTCCTTGGGTGATTGACAAGATCATCTAGGATGCATTGGATCCTTTTTTTGAGAGGCCCTTAGGATTTGGGATTAAAACTATTTTGCTTGAAATTTTCAATTTTTTTCCAATGATTGAATTTTTCAAACTATTACGCATGAAAATTTTGATTACTAAAAAATTGAAAATCCAAGGCACAAAATAGTTATAACCTTGGATCCAAAGGGTCTTTGAGAAAGAAAATTTAAGGGGCATTGGACAATCTTGTTAATCACCCAAGGACTTAAGATGTATAAGCAAGGGTAAAAAAATGGTAAAAATAATGTAGATCTAGTATAAAAATAAATAATAATGCACAAAATGAAATTATAAAAAATTTCACAATAAATGAAGAAAAATCTTTGTTACAATAAAAATATTAGAAAGATAGAGTTTTAAGAAAGTGTAGAAGTGGTTCCTGAATGCACAAGTGGTTTGCTTTGATGGAGTTTGAAGCCTATTAAAGCTGGTAGTTTTGTATGCTATAGTCAACTCCACAGTCCATGTGCTTCTCAACTTCCAAAACTAAAATACCTTGTTGGTTTCATCCTCATATATGTAGAGTTGGTAATAGGGGGGTAAGGTGTATGAATGAATTTTTTTGGCAAAGGAGGTAATACGTTGAGAGTCTTTATGCTCAGGTAGTTGGAAGTTGCTCCAAAAGCCTCACACAATTCTCAAAGGCTATAAGTGCTTGAGGTTGCCAAAGGTTCTCATGTTTAAGAATTGCCAAAAGCTCATTTTTTGGATGTAAAAAAAAATCCCAAAGTGGAAGAATTGGAGAAGCTCTTCTAGGTGCTTGAAATTGACTTTTATAGTTTACATGGTTGCTAATTTTTGGTTGCAATTTTTTTCCATGATTACTAACATATTGGAATCATGTACAGGTGTATCAAGTCTTCATCTCCAATTTAGTTTCTATTTATGACAATTTTTTATACCCACAAGGCACCAAAAACATGATAGGTATTCTAAATAGGAAATAGACTTTTGTAACTATGCTGGCCTTCATCCATCCACACTGGCCTTGTGGTAGTAATGCTGAAGTTGTGTGGTCTACATTGGAATTGGTGGGGCAAAACTAGGGTTGTTTGAAGAATGAAACCCCCATCCACTCTGACATTGACTTCATGAAAAGTTAAAAATCTCATAACTTCAATGCTAGACTTGAGACATCCATGCTGGGTTTTGTGGCAACTATGCTAGATTTTGCTTGAAAAATGACAACACAACACCACCCATGCTAGGGGTAAGTGGTTCTAGTGTAGTTGAGGCTATACCCCCCACTAAAACCCATGAAAATGTCAAATTTGGTATTTCCTAAGGTATTTTCAGCCTTCCCAAGCCTAAATATAGACATGAGGTGACTTTTTCTAGTTAGGAAGTAAGGCTACAATAACTTATAAGGTAATTTTTCAGCCCCAAAAATTTTATGTGAGATTGCATCCATTGAGTTTTAAGGCCATCTAGTTAAGGTTATGCTAGTAAAACCCCTTTGCAAATCCAACTATGTTGGAGCCACATTGATCATCATGGCTCTAGAACTCTTCAACATAGTTACACTTGATGTTTTATTCTTGATGAGTTTTAGAGGTAAATTGACAAAGTTTTTGAGCTTCCAGGGTTACTAGTATTCATGGTTAAGGTTTAGGCTTGTAATTGTCAATGTTAAGGGTTGTTTGAGTCTTAACATGGTCATACCCCTTGGACTACGCTACCTAGTGTAATCCCAATGTGGTTGAGGGGGTATGATGAGTTTTTTGCCATTTATTGACTTGATTTATAGGGTTTTATGGTTCCTAAAGGCTTTACCAGGGTTCTAGGACTAGGATAGTGCATTAAGATGTCAATTTGGCTTACTTATGCGCTATTTTTGGTTTTCCATGGGGCATCCATGTTGGGACTATGTTGGCCAACATGGATAGGAGCTTCTCCATCATTGTTAAGGTTGTTGTTATTTTGTTCACTAGGGTTATTGGGGACTCTTGAAAGGTGCAAAGGTCATGGTGTGTCACTATGAAGGTTTTTCAAGACATTTGATAACTAAACCCCCACCAACTATGCTGGCCAATGTAGTTGCTCCCAACATGGTTGACATAAAAAATGATCTGTAGTATTCTCTACTAGGTTCTAGAAAATTCTAGAGCTACCAAATGCTTTGCCTAGGATTTGGGGCTTAGTATGGTGTATCAATGGGTCGATTTGACATATTTATGATATGTTTTATAGATTTTTCACAAAACATCCATGTTGGAACCATGCTAGCCAACATTTATGGGGGCTTTCCTAGCATGGGTAGGATGATAAAGATGAGATTTAACTAGTTTTATCTCATCATTTGGTGTTATAAGGCTACTAGAGCTTTTGGGGAGGTCTGAAGGCTATGACATGTGGTTTTGAAGATCAATCTTGGTTCTTTATGATTAAACTTCAAGCACCCACAATGGGACTACACTGGCCAACGTAGCTGGGATACTTCCTAGTGTAGTTTCAAGTTTGGATTGGGGTTTTCCCTAATTTTAGTTGGTTAATTAACATTTTGGTTTGATCAAAGACTCTAGAGGGGTGTAGAGGTCAAGAAGTGCAACTTTGGAGGCTATTTATGGCAATTGATGGTTAAACCCATATCAACCATGCTAGGGCTACATTGGCCAATGTGGTTGGGGTACTTCCTAGCATGGCCCACTCAAGACAAGTAATTTTTGACACTTTTTGTTGAGTCTTATGAGGTTCTAGGGCTACCAGAGGCTTTAGTTAGGGTTTAGGGCATGGACTAATCATCTTGGTATTTATTTTAGGCTTGATTGGTTTTGGAAATTGTTATCCCCTTGGAGCCATGATGGTAAGCGTAGATGGGCTATAGGCAAGCATGGTTACCCCAAATAAAAAATTTTGTTAGGGGGTTTTAGCTTCCTTGATGTTTGGTTTTTACAATATGTTAACCTCTAGTTTCCAATTTTGGCATAGGAGCTTTTTAGAATTCAATGTATTGTGAATGGTGGCTAGAAGGAAAGTCTTGACATTGGTTAAGATTTGGAATCCATTTGAGAACTTTTGGAGGCTTAACCCTAGCATAGATGTGGGTATGGATTATGAATCCCATTGTATTGGGATTTTGGGTGTTTTGCTTAGAAGGAACTAGTAGGGCCCACCCAAGATTAAATTATCTTTTTATTCCATAATTTCAAAAATCCAACATGGTTTAAACTTTCCTTCTTTGCATTCTCAATTCACTATGAGTTGAGTGAGTGAACTGGACAAGGAGTTTGATAGGAGATGCATAAGTGTGGAAGTGGTTCTTACATGATAGTTTTACAAAAACTCATCTTCTCATCTCATCTTGCACACATAGCACATAGCACCATAGCTCCTTGAGAGATTTTGGCTTCAACTCCATCAATTCTTAGTGTTTCTTTACAATCCTTCATCAAGGAGCAACGTAGTTGTAGGAAGACTAGCAAAGTAGCTATAGATTTTGAGTGTTTTGGATCGCTTGATTCAAGATGTCAAAGAGGAGAGCTTCAACAAGAAAGAATCCAACTTTGGAGGAGGTAGATGCAACTGCCAAGGGACTCTCCACCTTGTTGTGGCCTCTACTTAGGGAAGGTTCAACTACTATGATTGCTAGGTACACATCCCTAGTCATTTTTTACATGAATTTTGTAATTTTCTTACTTGGAACCTAGGCATTTTGGTTCATCTTGGCTTGTATGTTGCATGAAATTTTTTTATGTAAAAATCCTATGTTAGATCTAGGTCATGATTACATGGTTGTAGTGTTGTTTTGGTTTTAAAAGTTGTTGGTCTTTAGTTATAAATTCCTGTTTAGCCTTGTTTCACATATTTTTTGTTGTTTTTCTTGAAAAAGCGAGGCTACTTTCTTATTTTTTGATAAGAAAATGGTTAGGAATTTTTGATTTTTAAAGCCATAGGATTGTAGTGCATTGTCTAAAGGTTGAAGTGGTGGTTGAAATAGTAGTTTATGACTTACAGTTAATTTTTTACAAATTTTCAAATTTTTCTGTAAGTTAGTGTATAGTGGTTTTCCAATTTTTGTTGTTTTAAAGCCACTTTTCCGTTTTTTTACATGAAGATGGCTGGGTATTTTTGATTTTTGAGGTTGTAGATTTTTTTTTTACTATTTATTGGTTCAACTGGCCATGGAACTACTGAATTTTTACTTATAGTTAATTTTTTATTAATTTTTTGTAAGCTATTGCAAAATGGCTTTTTGGGTTTTTGTTATTTTACCCTCTCAAAAATAGGCAACGTTGACACCTAGAAAAAACTTTTAAGCCAACGTCCCAACTTCTTAGGAATGGCTAGGGCTATTAGGTAGGTTTTGACATTGTTATTGCTATTTTTTTTAAAAAAATTAATATTTGTTACAGTGATTCGTAGCCAGTTTTTTTGCAATTTTGGTTTCTTATGAAAATTTTTTTAAATTTTGTTATGATTTTGGGTTGCTGTATAAATTTTTTCTAGGCCTAGAACTACAGTGTAGATGCTAAATTTTGTTGAATTTTGATGTTTATATAATTCCAATACTTAGAAAAAAAATTTAGTTCAAATTTATAATTTTCTATGAGAGTGTAAACTATCTTGTATAGTTGTAGTTTTGATTGTTGAAACTGCAAACCTTCCCAATTGTATAGGTAGCGTTGGTGTGTTTTAGGAATTTTTTGTTCAATGTTAAAAATTCCTATGGTCATTTTTATGTTGTATTTTGATTCTGAATAGTCATTTGAATTTTTTTCAAATTTTTAATTAAGCCCCCTAGAGTTTTTACTACATTTAGTTTCACTGTTAACTAGGATTTCTACTAGAAATTTTGTCAAATTCAAGTTGAAATTTTATAACTATTGTTGGGGTTGTATTTGGGTAAAAGATGATGTTTAAGGATTTTAATATTTACATAAAATTTTGGTAGTTTTTTATGCATATTTTGTTTACCATGAAATCATCATCGGTGTTAATAGGCTATTTGGTTGTCATGTACAAATTGTTCATAATTTTGGTTATTGCTTTGGGCTACATCGTTTTAGCATAGGTTGTTTGGTTATCTTAGTTTTTTGTAGGAACATTGGTCTTGCATCCATGTTCTTCTTATCATGAGTTGTCAAATTTGGTTTACTATTATGCAAGATTATGATGGTTAATCTTTTGGTTAGTGTAGAGCCTTCTTGAAGCCCATCCTAGTGGTCGTTGAGTTGGTGGGGCTCCTGTGTTGTATTCACATACTAGGGTCCAACACCCCACCTATGGACATGGTGTTGGAGTGAGGATCCCTTTGGTTTATTCTAGGGAAAATGAAGTTCTTGGCCTATCTACTTAAAACTTTTAGTGTGATGGTGTGGTCACACTTAGATTCTAAAATAGTTGCCATTATCATAAAACCTTGCTACCCATTTCTACTAGCTTGATCCTTGAATTTATAGTTGAAGATCCTAAATATCATGTTGAGGGTGAGAAATTCAATAGCATATACAGCAGAGGGACACACAAGTTGTTCAAAATCTAGGATATGCTTGAATTCCTCCAGTACAATGCAAACAACATGTTATTAGTTGATCACCATGCCAACACATTATTTCAAAACCCTCCTAAAACTATCTACTATTTGGAAGGGTGGGTGTAAATTTAGGCTTTTTTTTCTTTTTTTATTCTTGATTTTATTAGGTTACTTGGGTTTAATAGTTTTTGTTTTGGTTGACATGCTTGCAGGTATAGGATGGATGACCATGGGCTAATCAAGAGTGACTAGCTCTTACCTTTAGCTCAAACAATGTTGGACATATTTACTAAAGGCCAAGTAGTGAGGCTCATCATGATGGAGCAACTCAAAGATGGCTTTGGTAGGTACACCATATGCTATGCCAAAGTCTACCATAGGTTCTTGGCAAATGAGATAGCCCATAGTTGGTGGGAAATCCTTGATTTTGGTCATAGAGATGTATAACTATTAGGGTCCCCATGCTACCTTCATCAAGCACACAAAGTAACTATTCTCTTTTCTTTTTTGTGTCAATGTTTTATGGTCATATAGTTGTTGATTTATTTAGGGTTTAATTGTTTAGATGGTTTTATTGGTATGGTTATAATTTTTATTTTAATTGGTTATACTTATATTTTTTTCTACATGATGTGCTTATGTCTAGGTTAACAAGTTTCTTTTGTTGTGTTGTAGGGGTTACCTCTTCCTTTATCGTCACTTTGATCACTTCAGGATGAGTTGAGGAGATAGTTTATCCTTAAGTTTGGTGAGGTGGATTTAGCACAGCATTGGTTGGCTAGCCAGGCACCTAGAAAAGTTAAAGCAAACATCACCATTAAAGGTTTTCTTTATCTTTTCATGGCTTATAGCCTAATCATTCATACCCCCTAAGATGGTGAATATTATCGAATCATTTAACAAAGGAGTGAAGAAATTTGTCACCCAAGTTCTTAGTGTGCTTGTCACCTTGGAAATCGATGAATCTACCTTTAGTGATCTCTTTGGTATTCCTCTTGAGGGTATGATAATTGCTTCCAAACTAGGGAAGGATGTGGGCCATCGAGAGGGGGTGGAAGAATGGCTAAATGCTTGTCGTGGTCATTCTGGATTCTCCTTAGACTAGTTACAGGATGCAAAGGCCAAGGATGTTTATCCATTGTTTCGACCTCAGGTATTGCCAAAGTTGTTATCACAAAAGAAGATCATCAACATTGAATAGGCATGGGCCATGAAAAAGGTCCTCATAGAGGATGCTTAGTTCAATTGGGCTACTCACTTAGTCTTTGGGCTATGAGGGGAGGTCCTAAAACTCTGGAAAGACTTACTATGATATGCCATATGCATTTTTCATTTTTTGTGGGATATCTAAGAAGGTTCATGGAGTTCCTATTGGTGTAGAAGGATTGATGATGGATGTGCCAAGACTCATCCTAGCTTTCTAAGTCTTGGGTGAAACTTATTTATCCCACCATGCAGGCTTAGGACCCACCAGAGAATGTTGGCGAATCATTATTCATTATCACTAAGCATTTTAGTGGTGTACACTATGCTTCCCTTAACAACATGGAGATTGAGCCCCAAGTTGCCCACAAGAACATTTAGAAGGCCAAGGATTTATGTGCTAAAGTTGATGGAGTAGCTAAAGTGAAGTTGAAGAGGCCTATTATTGAGGAGACAACACTAGTCATTGAGCAACCCACTAAAAGGAGGCTTGCCATTAAACTTGGTCAAGTGCATCATGTGATAGTAGGTACATTCTATGTTTTTCTTACATTTTTGTTTAAGTTATTTAGTGTTTACATTTCATGTTATATGGCTATGTTGTTGATTTGTTTTAGGAGAAATATGCTAAGTGGTTCTATGTCTTATCTTTGTTGTTCTTGTTGGTAAACAACAAGAATAGGTAGCCCAAGCAGTAGCAGTAGAGGTGGAGTAGAAGCACATAAAGGAGGAGTTTTTGCAGTGGCATGAGGATGAGGGGTTAGCCAATATTACATTGGATGACCTTGATACTATATTTGATGGTTCATAGCTAGGTGAACCCCTTGTTATCATCTTCGATGACACCCTAGGTATTTATGAATTTCATTCCTATGTGTTGCATTTTATATCTTCATGCTCAAAGCTTGGTCTTAATTATATAGGCTACAGTTATGCATTTTGTAGCTCCTAAACCTCAGCTAGGTACCTCAACCTCTACATTCTACATGAAATCATGGGTGGAGGTCCCTTATAAAATGAAGTTCATGCATGGGGTAGCGAAAGACATGATCGATTAGTTACAAAAGATTTCTCTTGATGTTGGTAAGAACCTTAGTTTATTTTTCTGTGTTTTTGTTGCTTCATATAGGTTTTATGGTTATGTGGTCTTAGTGGTTTAGAAGTTTTTTGGTTATTATTGTTGTTTACTATTTTTAATATAAATGTTTTGTTGTTATATTGCTTGTAGTATCTAAAGTTGGATGGGATTTTGACCATGCAATGGAGATTAATGCATTACCTAGCCTACCACATGAGGTGGAGAATGTTTCATAGAAGTTGTATGAAAGTACCAACATTCGAATGAGTTCCTATGGGGACGAGTTGTGGTGTTGGAAAGAAAAACTAAGAGACATGCTAAAGTAATTAAATCTCTAGGATCCTAAGGGATTTGGGGAAGCCCAAGTGGCTAATAGGGACTCCTTGTGAACCAAGGAGATAACATGGACATGGTATTGGAATGCCATTCATGGTAAGGTTTCTCTTGCCAAGGAGGTCATGGAGTAGAAGTTGCAAATGGACTTATTGGCTTGCAAGACCAAGAAGTGGAGAGATTATTGTGCTTGGATCTTATAGTGAGGTTGAGCATAAAAAGACCATAAGAAGAAGTAAAAGGTAGATCATGAGGCCTATCTTAAGTGGTTGTAGGAGAAGTCTACCAAATGGTGTAAGTTAGAGCTTTTCATGAAGGGGACTCAAGTAAAGAATGTCTTCAAAATATTTGAAAGCTCTTTGATAGTGGCTGATTCCCCAACTCCTTAGGTCTTTACTACTTTTGGGAAGGTGACTACCACTACATTTTTGTGGAAGCCACCCACATGAATTAATATCGATGAAAATAACATCTTGATAGGTGTTAATCTTGGGAAGGTGGATTGGGCCTACATGATCGAGGACCAAATCCTCCATTATCTAGAGGTTGGCCTTCGGAGCTTTCCCATAATGGATGCTACACTCAAGCCCTCCTAGGTTTTCTTATTTTATTTTATTTTAGCATGTTTTATTTTTAGTTTAATTTAATTTAATTAGATTTCATATTGTGTTGATTATTGATTAAACTTATATTATTATGTTATAGGTACTAGGTGACAATGGTGGCCCTAGTGACAATGATGTTGGAGATGCTCCTCCAACCCCTCTGGTTGCACGTTAGCATCATCCATTGATTATGCCTTTGGATATTTATATTTTTTTTGATGATTTTGGATGTTTTTACTAGTCTTAGCCTTTTGTTATTGTACTTATATTTATTTTACTTGTTGTTTGAACTTTTGTAGCACTATGTAACTATGGCCATGTGTTATAGATGTTTTGAATATTGTCTTTAAAATTAAATTTTGTTTATACGTTTTAATATTATTAGTTTTATGTATGTTATACATGGCTATTAGTTATGAGCTCTCCACATGGTGCATCCATGCTCTGATAGTTATTGGTTTTGGCCTCTTCTACCGTATTGAGTTTCCTGACTTTATAATTAATAGTTGGAATGTTTTCTTGAAACTCCACTTTGAATTCTTATTATATGTCAACATTCTTGACTACCAAGATAATTGCACTATCACCATGGATGATTATTTTACCTCCATCATAAGGTAGATGAATTTCTTGATGGATGAATAAGGAAACAACTCATAATGTAGCTAGCCAAGGCCTCCCTAAGATGAAGTTAAATCTTGGTGTCTTTTCCATCACCAAGAAATTGGTTATTATGGGGAATTATTTCCCTGACATGAAGTCCAAAGAAATGGAACCTTTTATGACAACCTAAGATCCATTAAAGGATTTAAGGACAAAACTAGAGGTATATTACATGTGCTCCATTAGGCCCAAATGTTCAATAATGTATAGGATATTATGTTGGTGGCCATCCCATCATCCAAGTACATCCTATGTACCTTGTATTGGCCCACCCTTATCATTATGAAGAGAGGGGATTTGGTTCTCTTGCCATCCTAGGGATTGTTCTTGACCTAACTATCATGGAACACTAGTACTGTTGACTTTGTTTCTTCCATTGGTGAAGGTGGTACCATTGCTACGTGAATGAACTTTTCACTAGCGGTGATGTTCTTACTAACAATAATAGAGGTCAAAATTTTCACTAATACTTCATGGTATGTAGGAGAGATCATAACTAGGTCATATAGGCTAAGGAATGTGTTCTTTTGTTTTAATGGTTGATTAAATTATTCCATTGCATTGAGGAAGTCCTTATCGTTGATTGTTGGTTTCTCATTCTTATTGACTTTAAGTTCCTCCATGTGTCACAGGATGCAAATTTCATGTTTTAAGGGTTGTTTCTTGGCCTCTCTCCCCTTAGCTTATGGCTTGGGGTCTTCCCTTGTTTAACTTGTTGAAGTGGCTTGAGCATTAGAGCTCATTGGAATGCAAGAAATAGGGGTGGGTTTTGATAGGCCCCTCTCCTTCCATGCCTTGGACTTCTTGTTGTCTTGGTTTTGGGTTTTGGTATAAACTTATTATGTTGTTTACTCAATGATTTCTTATTGTTGTGTTATGAAGTCATGGTGTTAACCACCATAGGAGGACATTGTTTAGTTATTGTTGTTAGTTTAGTTGTAGTGGAAAGGGGCACCCTGATCATGAAAGGCTTCTTGGGAGGCATCAGTGATCATACCCTTATAACAAAAAGGGACCTTGAACAAGATAAAGTTGAAGGACTCCTTTCATTGTAAGGAGGTACCTAAATCATGAATGGATCCCATGCAGGTCTTTGATTATTGCTCACATTGAATACTACTATGGAAGATGAATTGTTGTTAGCATTCAATGGGTCTTTGTAGACCTACATGGATTAGTTCTATAGTATAACTATGTTAGAGGAATCAAGGACCAAGTTCCCATTGTCTACCATCTTTTACAAGTAATCCTTGAGGGCTAAGTAGAAGTTAGTATGATGACCTAGTAGTTGATGATAATGGTAGAAACGGTCAAGATTGAAGTACTTAAGCATCGATGGGTCATCCTTGGTTGTAAGAGTGGGATTATTTGTGATTTTTCATAGCCTATTATGCCTCTTATGAGCATTCAAGATCATCTTTTTATATTTGATTCTTCCTCTCTTTCACAAGTGATCATGGAATCTAGATGGTTTTAGCGATAGCCTAGTGTACTTCAATTGATATTTCCTTTTAAAATTTTGCCTCATGTTGCCTAATGTAGAGGCCCAAGATGTTGATGATTGATTGTTGGTAGGGGCCTTGGGTTGTTTCATTTTGGACCCCTACTTAGTTTTAGTCTCTTTGGCCATGGTGGCCATGACTACATTTTTTTGCCTCTCCTTCTCTTTATTTTTCCGAGCATGTTGGTTCTTATATGCCACATAGGCAAGCTCATGATTGGCCTCAACAACATCCTCTATGTTCTTAGCTTGTGAAAAAGATTAGCTGAGTGACTATGGATCTACATAGTAGATCTTGGACTTAATAAAGTTATTAACCTCCTCCTTGAATATAGTGAGAAGGTGGGTTTTAGCTATGAGTTTAGGAATCTCATTTAGAAGAGCATTTTGTCATTATATGAACTTTTGTATGAGTTCAAGGAGTCACTACTTGACCTTCATTAATTAGTCAAGAGTCATGTTAGGTTTTAAATTATATTTAAAATAGTTAACAAACTATGATACTAAGTCTTTAAGCAAAAATATAGATCCTTTTGGTAATGCATAGTACTAGTCCAAGGCTTTTCCAATAAGGAACATAGGGAAGATGTGCACTATGGTGTGTGGCCACACTTATAACAATAAAAAATTAGAACGAAAGGTAATAAAGTGAGTGTTAGGATTACCTTCACTATTATACTTAGTGAATTGAAGAAGGGGAATGCTTAGGTAAATATTTATTTGTGGGATAGTAGGATGAATAGGATCATCTTGATAGAAGTCCATGATTTTTATTGTCTATGTTGTTGAAGCTTTAAGATTTTGTAACTCTTTTATAAGGTCTTGGATCATCTAGAAGGCCTAATCCTAGCCTTGAAATATTCTTGTTAGTTGTGTCATGAGTTGAGAGGCTTGTGACCTGGTGATGGACTACAACACAGAAGGGAGAGGCTTGGTCATCATGGCTGTAGGAAAAATGAATAGTGAGAATGAGGTTTACGTTGGTATCTAGGGAACAAAAAGGAATAATGGTATGTGGGATCCTTGTGTAACTTGGGGTTCCATTGTGGGTCCCACTAGCATAGAGAATGGATGAGTGGTGGTTATGGCCACTAGTGATGGTTGTATGAATCAAGGTTTCATAGCAAAAGGTATGAAAGAGAAAAGAAGCATTGTTTGGGGCACAGAATGTGCCTAGTGGATTGCTATGATAGGTGTCAACCCAAACATGGAAGGGTACATAGGATATGAAGGTTGAGGCACTTGTTCCATGGAAGCGACTTAAGAGGCTAAAGTAGGTGTAATGGTTTGGGAAGTTGACTATCAGAAGAGGCTTCCTATAAAGTCTTTGGGTTTAGGCTCAGAATCTAACTCTACATGCTCTTCATGTTGGCTTTCTAAACTAAGCTTATCACTTTGTTTATCCATCTTAATTAGTTGAGATAGTATATGTGTATGAGTATCATTAAGTGGTATTTGGTCATAGGAGGAGGGTATGTACTCCTTCCCATTTCAGTGAATTAGGTCATATTCACATTTAGCTTTAGCCTCCATTCATGGAATGAGAAGGCTAGCTTGGATTTTGGCATAAATGAAGCTATAGTGATCTTCATTTATGACCACAAAATTTAGGCTTTATCCCCTAATCCTGAGTGATTGTGTATGCTAAGCTATAACAAGGCCTTTTGAGTCATACACCCTTAAAACATCTTGATTGTATGTCATATCAATCAAGTTATGGGGAAAAATGATTGATTGGCTAAAAGACATAATCACTTATTCAAATTTGGTTTAAAAAATTTTATAATTAATTAATAAAAATTCTAGCAAGTGGAACTATCCAAGGTGTAAGAGGGTATGGCTAAAAAATGTTGTAAACTGCAACTCCAAGTGGAGTGTAAGTTGCTATGATAGGGGCATGTATTGTACTTGAGAAAAATATAATTGTTTTAATGTTGAAAAGATGAACTATGTTGGCTTTACTAGTAGGGGCTATGCTGGAGGGGGGAAATGGGATAAGCTATTATAATTCTCTTACCCACTAGCACTATGTTGGGGCTCCCCCTCTTGGTAGGAACAATGCTTGTATTGAGAAAAAATGAATTAAAATTTTTGTGTTTTTTAAAAAGTTATGTTTTTTGAGAAGGATCAATGTTGGCTTTGCTAGAAAATTTCATAGTAGGAGGCTTGGGTAATTGAAATAGAGCAATGTTGGCTTTTAGAACACACAAAGGCAGGTACCACTAACAACTACATTGGTTTCAATAAGTCCAACAACTACTATGAAAATTTTTCTAAAATCCAAATTACTTGTACCCACAATGCTATGTTTTAGTGGCAAGGAAATGGATGGCAGCATTGGTTTTTTGTTACAGAAAATTTTTTAGTAAAATCCAAAGAATTTTGGTATAAACTCAAAGTTTTCTAACTTGCAAAAATATCTGTAACAATGGTGAAATAGTATTGAACATAGAATTTGGGTGAAGCCTTTCTTCTAGCACCAAAACCTACTATACCTAAAAAATTCAATTGCTGGAAAAGTAAAAATTTTAGGTGCAAAACAGTTTTAATGTTGGATCCCAAGAGACTCTTAGAAAGAGGATCCAAGGCACCCTGGACGATCTTGTTGATCACCCAGGGACTTCAGATGTGTAAGCAAGAATAAAAAAATGGTAGTATAAAAATAAATAATAATGCACATAATGAAATTATAACAACTTGCACAATAAACAAACTACAATCTTTATTACAATACAAATATTGGAAAGAGAGAGTTCAAAGAAAGAGTACAAGTGGTGCCTAAATGCACAAGGGGTTTGCTTTGATGGAGTCTAAAGCTTGTTAAAGATAGTACTTTCATATGCTACTATTAGCTCCATGGTCTAGGTGCTACTCAACTCCTAAAACTAAAACTCTTTGCTAGTTTAGGCATGGGTGTGTTTCTTTTTGGACCTTGACCTCTCACTGGAGTGCTTAGAGATGGTCAATTTATAGCTGAAGCGATTGCAAAGTAGTTGTGGTGCCATTTTTTTAGGCACTTGTCCCTTGGAGGAATTTTTTTTGACACCTTTTGTTGCACACCCACGTTCACTTGGAGACAACCTTGTCGTCACTATAGGATAGGTGTTTCCTCCTCAAGATGAGTTGTGTTACATCCATGTGGGGCTTTGACTTGCCTGTAGAGGCTTCCTATGGAACAAGTTGTGTTACATTTGTCATGGGGTTGGTGATTAGGGATGTGAAAGGGCTTTATGTATATTAGGGAAACTTGCAAAGAAGTTGTTGAAAGTTGTAAGTATAGGAATGATGATTAAGTTGGCTAAAGAGAGAGTAGAATATGCACTCTTAAGTAGATAGGTTGATCAAAGTGGGTACTTTGGAACAATGTAGTATCTCACTCTTGTGGTAGAACACATTTAGGAACAACGGCATCTTGGCTTTTATCCTGTAAATGCAATAGAGAAGAAACCAAAAAATCCAGCCATCGAGTGAAGTGAGGGCAAAGTCCTGTTTGCTTGGGACACTACCAGGGTGGCAAGTGTTGTGTCTAATGTGTGCAATGTCCAAAGTAGGAAGGCGAGTGCAGGCTTTGGCATCGGCAAGCTAGAAAGTTTCAATGGCTGCACCAGAAATGAGCATTGAAAAGGCTAGGAGTGATGATGATGCAAGCACTCAGGAATCCCTACCAAAGGCAAGCATCATAACATCCAGCTATAAAGTGAGAGGCCTAATAGCTGAATGATTTTTTGGACTTCAATGATGGCAAGGGCTAGAGGATGGCAACATTGTGGTTGGGCCACAATAGTGCTAGGACTCTAGCAGTAGGTGCTGACAATGAGAGCTATGACCAAGATGATTGGCAGTGGTAGGGAGAGCTTCAAAAGGTCATCAAGATGTCAAAAAACATCTTTGGAAGATCAGTAAGATGCCAAGGATGATGACACTACATGTGTCCTAAAGGATTTTTCCTTGACGATGTGAACTTCATTTTGGAACTACAACATCTCACCCCATATTGTCTAGGAGGCTTGAAGATGTGTGCACTTGCTTGTTCATAATGTTACATGTGTGAACCAGGAGGTATTACACTATGAGCCCAGTTTAAGGTCTTGGTAGACCATCGAATGTGCTAGTTTAAGGTCCCAGCAGACCATGATATGCTAGTTTAAGATCCCAGTAGACCATTGTACTAGTTTAATGTTGCAGTGGACGAGGGATGGCTAGTTTAAGATCATAGTGGACCATGCTGTGGGTGCTAGTTTTATGTCATGGCCCAAAGATGTGCTGTGCTAGTTTTACATCATAGCGGACGATCTGTGCCAGTTTTATGTTGTAGAAAGTGTGTTGTGCTAGTTTATAGTCATAGCGGACTATTTGTGCTAGTTTTATATCATAGCAAACATTCTTCTTACCTCGCTCCACTTTTAGTGTGATCCTGCATATTAAGCGTAGTATGGATTCAAGTACAAGTGGTTGATGAGATTTGTGAACTCATTGCCATCTATGTCAGCCAACCTGAATGCCCCATTTTCATAGGATTTTGTGACTATAAAAGGGCCTTCCCAGTTGGCTGAGAATTTGCTCATAGGCTCACAAAGGGCCTTGAGGACTAGGTCCCCCTTCTTGATCGATCATTAGTGTAAATTGTAGTGATGTTTTTGCCATTTCTTGTCTTGGTACCATTCGATGTGGCTAAGTGTTTGGGCGCACTCCTCCTCTATAGAGTCAAGATCAATGATCCTTGACTCATTATTTTAAGCCTCATCCATGACATTTGAAAGGATAATTCAAAGTGATGGAAACTACAATTCAAGAGGTAACACCACTTTAGATCCATATACAAGATTATATGGAGTCTTACTTATAGTTGTTTTGCATGTTGTGCGATAAGCCCAGAGCACGTAGAGGATTTGCTCATGCCATCGCCTTTTGCTGCTACTAAGCATCTTTTTCAAAAGGTTGATGATGACTTTGTTGGTTACCTCTACTTTACCATTTGCCTTGGGGTAGTGTGGCAATGAGAAAGAATGTTTGATCCCTAGATTTTCACAAAAGGCTTTAGTTTCTACGCTACTAAATGATGGCCCTTTGTTAGTGAAAATAGTCATGGGAAGGCCAAATTGTATCACTATGTTTTCGAGAATGAAGTTGAAAACTTGTTGGGACGTGGTCTTTCTGAGGGGAATAGCCTCTACCCATTTTGTAAAGTATTCATTTATGGTAATAATGAAACTATGCCTTGTAGAAGATTTAGGTATAATGGGTCCTATGATGTTTAGTCCCCAATGTTGGAAAGGCCATGTGATCTATGTGGTATGTAATTTAGTAGGTGATACGTGTATAAGGTTTCCATGGCATTGACACACATTGCATGTTCTTACCTTGGCAACACAATCACATTCCATGCAAGGCTAGTAGTAGCCTAGACATCTAATTTTTGCTGCCATAGCCCTAGGAGCTATGTGCCCTCCACATAATCCCTCATGGACTTGATCCACAATTTTTTGTGCTTCATTCTCACTAACACAAGCTAGTAATATCCCATCATAAGAGCATTTGCATAGAGTGTTGCCTCCTACGAGAACATATTGCCAGGCTCATTTTCATAGTGCTTCCCTTTGGGTGGGTGTCAAGTTTCATGGGGGTTCACCATGTTGGAGGTATGCTTTAATGTTGTCATACCATTCTTGAGTATCCGTTTCACTTATAGATGTGATGTGTATCATGTGAATGATGGGATCAGTGCATTCCACTATTGAAGTAGGCAAGGTAACAAACATATGTGATGGCATGCTTAGTGCTAACATGGCTAATGCATCTACTATAGTGTTTTCATTGTGACGCATATGTTGGACATCTAAGGTTGTGAACTACTTTAGCAAGTACTTGGCCAAATCACAGTAAGGTTGTAGATGTTGTGCTTTGCAAGCGTATACCTCTGTTACTTGGTTAACAACTAGTTGTGAGTCACCTCAAATTGATAATCTTTGGATCCCCAACTCTCGGGCTGCTAAGATGCCCCTAAGGAGACCCTCGTATTCCACTACATTGTTTGTACAAAGGAATGTGAAGTGATATGCGAAAGGTCAAATCTCCCCAAAGGGGAATGTGGGAACCATAGCAGCACTACTACTTTGTGTAGTTGAAGCCCCGTCAAAGTGGAGAATGGCTTCAAAGTCTATTGGTACTGGGCTTATGCTATTGACATGTTCATCTGGGAACTCAGGTTCTATCACTATTTGGTCATTGATAGGCAAAATTGTAAGTTGTGTAGCTATAGCTTGACCTTTTACCGACGGTTGTGCTACATAGTGTAAGTCAAATTCTGCAGTTATGGCCTTCCATCGGGCTATCCTACTACTTTTTTGTATCTTGGTTATAATAGCCTAAAGTATGTTATTCTTGAAAATAATGTTTACTTGGCTACAAAACAAGTAATGCCTCCATTTATTAAGTGCACATACTAGAGCAAGACAATTTTTCTCTACTTCGTTGTATTTGGCTTCATAGGCTATCAAGGCATGGCTCATGTAATAGATCAGGATTTTGGAACTGTCATTCCTCTTTTGATAAAGCAAGGCAATGTTAGACATGTCTAAGGTGGAAAGGTAAATGTAAAATGGCTTGTCTTTTTGTGGAGGGTAAATAGTGGGGATATGGACAAGCTCTTTCTTTAAGCTATCAAAAGCTTCTTGACATTGGTTGGTCCATTCAAAGTTGACACCCTTTTTAAGCAAATGTTGCATTGGGTGCAACTTGTTGATTAACCTTTCAATGAATCTCCTTATGAATTGTACCCTGCCTTGTAGCCCACATAACTCCTTAAGGTTTGTAGGTGATGCTAAGTTAATGATAACTTTAACTTTATTAGGGTCTACACGTATCCCCATTTCTAACACTACAAAGCCTAACATGCATCCATTTTTGACTTCGAAAACACATTTTCTAGGATTGAGACGAAGTTCATGCCTATGAAAATGCTGGAGGACCAAGTTTAGGTCATTTGCACAGTCATTAGCCTTTTCAAACTTAACAGCTATATCATCCATGTAATCATTTAGCTTCTCTAAAAGGTAATCATTAAAGATGTAGGTCATCACCCATTGGTACGTTGCTCCTGCATTCTTTAGCCCAAAGGGCATCATGGTGTAGCAAAAGGTTCCCCAGGGGGTTATGAAAGTAGTTGTTAGCTGATGTTCTGAGTTTATGCGAATTTGGTTATAGCCTAAAAACCCATCCATAAAGGATAGTAAGGCATGACTAGCTATAGTATCGATAAGTTGGTTGATGCTAGGCAATGGGAAATTGTCCTTAATCATTGCCTTGTTTAGATCTCATAAGTCTATACAAATTTGTATACCTCCTATTTTCTTAGAAGCTATAATGATGTTTGACAAAAATTTCAAATAATCAACCACCCGGATGAACCCAACTTGGTAAATTTTGGTGATTTCACTATGTACAGCTAATGTGATCTCTAGTTTGATCTTGCGAGCTTTTTGTTTAACCGCCTTGACACATGGGTCTAGTATGATGTTGTGTTGTATAATACGTGGGTCTAAGCCTAACATATCTTTTTATGACCATGCAAACACTTTGGCATTGTCATTGAGGACTCTAGTAATGAGCTAACTTTTAGTGTTCTTGCCTTCCCTCTAGATGTAGTCATGGGGATTTCGACAAGGGGATCCTCAATTACATCACTAGCCTCTAAATCTAGGGCCTAGACTAGGTGTTCGGGCTAGTCTAGGGGTATTTCTAAGGATGCTATGTAGGTGTCATAAGAGGATGGTTCAAAGCCTACCAACTCTATGTCCAAGCATCTTGTAAGTTTTCCATGGGGCCCTATCAGAATTAAGGGTGAATGGAGATCATCATGTTTAGTCATTATTTCAAGCAACCTATGCCAATATGCAAACACACAAAGTTAAGTGATACTTGCTTAAGACGACAACATGTAATGAATATATGCAAAGCAATGATGCAACATGAAAGATTTGCCAGTTTAAGGTCTTGGTGGACCGTAACCATACAAAATTGTAAGTCAAGGTTGCCAATTTAAGGTCGTAGCAGACCGTTATTGTGTTTAAGATGTAAAGGAAATTCTAAAATTTCCAGTTTAAGGTTGTAGTGGACTATAACCATTCCACATTGTAAAAAAATGAAGTGAAACTTTTAGTGTATTTAGGTGCTACGCTATAGCTACGTGCTACGCTGCAGTAGATCCATGCTATGTTGCAGGGGATAGGGATGTCCCTTGCTATACTATAGTAGACAAGGGTGCTTCGTGTTATGCATGGGATGTGGAATGTCCCGTGTTATGTGTGGGACATGGAAGATCCCAGAAAGTAACAAGTCTTTTGACCACGTAGGCTATAAATAAGGGATTACCCCATGGTAATCTTATTACTTCCACTATCAGAGCTAACACCCAGGGCGTAGTGCGGTTGAGCTAAGAGACAACATAGTAGTCATAGTGTAGCATTTGATACATCTGAGTTTGTCAGTAGGATAATGGCGCACAACAGTGAACACAAGCATTAGTGGCTTGCCAATGTAGACGAAGGGGAGTGCACCCTACGACGTCTTCCCAAGGCACATGTTGAGGAATGGTAGGAGGACCCATCCACTTGGTAGATCACTATGCAACCCTTGTTTACATTGTGTAATTTATCAAGTTAGATTATTACTATAGTCACTATTTCTTGGTTGCTACGGTTGTCATTATTACTATGCTACGACTATTGTTATTGCCTTGGCTACCACTTTGGCTGCTACACCGTGGTTGTTGCCACTCTAGCCGTAGTGGTTGTGGCAATCGCTACACTATGGTTGGCACACAACGCTGCTTTGACCACAATTTTTGGGAATGGATGATGCACCACCTTGTGGGTTTGAAGGATTCTGAGTAGCGAAGTGCACATTCTATGCAACGTAGCACCCATGGAGGGGATTTTGGTTTACAAGGTTTCTTAGGCAATGTAGCACTTGTTCAGCATAGTGTAGCACATTGTATGCTATATTTCTTGTAGTAGGATAGAGCTAGGATAATGGAAATTTTGTATGTATTTTTCTTAGGTCACATTATTTTTGACATTATGACTATTAGACTGTTGTGTTTTCGATGGTTGTTATGCTACACCATTACACCACTACGCTGGTAGGCCCGCTACGCTAGCAGACCTGCTAAGCTGTTAGAGCCACTACGCTGCTATGTTGGTTACAGTGTTGTACCTACTACATTGTTATACTTGTTACATTGTTATACTTGTCGTATTTGCTATGTTGCTATGCTGCACTGTGTATGGTTGTCATATCGTGCTACATGTAACATAGTTGTTACTCTTGTATAAAGTGTAGTTGCTACACTATGCTGTGTAGGGTGTACCTGCTATGCTATGCTACATGTGACACCCTTCTACACTGCATGTAATGTTTGGCCTTGTTTCATTATGTTAGGAACATACTATTTTGTACTTGGAAAAAATTTGTATACCAGAGGCTATGCTATGCTATTTAGTAACTGTCACTTGAACATTATATTAACGTCTTGTACTATGTCATGTAGGGTCATGTTGAAACCCATACTGATTGTGCTTGAGGTGGTAGGAGTCTTATGCTGCCTAAGTGCACCCATGGCCAATGTCCCCCTACCCATGCACGGGTAGGGGATCAAGTGGTTTGGTTTTGGGAAGGTGCACGGGAGTTCTTAGAGTTCCTCCTTAGCTGAGTGAAGTTTATGGCAGGTGAGTCCTATGAAGATGTTTTATACATGTTGTATCATTTGTCTTACATAGTAAAAATTCTTATTATACTCTACATGTTACTAGGTTTGTGATTGACAAGGATGATCTTCATGATCACGAGGGGACATTGGAGTTGGCCCAAATAGCTTTGCAAGAGTTCTCTTCTATGGGGAACATACGTGCTAGTATCATAGAATAGCTTGGAGCCGATTTTAGAACCTATCCAACCAAGTATGCCAAGTTCTATGTGAAATGTGAAGAACTTGGATGGTTGGATGGTGAATGGGCATCCCGCTGAGCAATTATCATAGAAGACATCCTAGTGGAAATCCCACCGTTTCCCACGCCATTTAGACCTAGTGTGTTAAATTATGCATTTTTTTCATTTGTTCAAGTGATTGATTTTGTTTTTTTTTAAATTTTTTTATTTATTTTTGTAGTAGCAAGTGAATCCCAAGAGGTTACGGTAATCACCTCTGGACATGATAAAAGTAACCTCTTCTTCAAGTATGGGGAGGTGGATGAGACATAATGTTGGCTATACAATGGGGACCCAACCATCCTTGTTTAGAATGTTCAGGAGGCTTGGCTCATGGATTTATTCTTAGTAGTAAATCCAAGTGTCCCAGTTACAAAAATGCTCTCCCTAGTTGATTCTTTTTCCAAAAAGGCTGACCGCTTCCACACATGGGTTCACAATGTGTGAGTGATGTTTGAGATTGCTGAAAAGATTTTTGTAGATATTTTTGGTGTTTCCTCTGATGGTCTACCTATAGGAGATAAGACTAGCAAGGATGTTAACCATCAAGGGGATATAGAGGAATGGCTAGGGATGAGCAAGGACCGAAAGGGAATTTATATGCACAAGGTCAGGCTAGGGGTAGCCCAAAAGGTTTACCCTGTCTTCTAGGCTTGTGCCTTCCCCAAGCTACTCTCCCAAGAGAAAATTTTTGGGGTAGAGTAGGCTTGGATCATGAGGGATGTCATGGAAGAAGGGACTTGCTATAATTGGGCCAAGTATCTTTTCGAAGGCTTGCGGGTTGAAATGGTTAAGCATCGTGAGAAGCTTGATGTCCATTTCAATGTACATTTTTCCTTCTTCATAGCCTACCTATGATGGTTTGTAGAATTCTTGGTGGTCTCTGAGAATGATATCTGGGTGTAGCAAGATCACACCCAGATATCCAAACCATCAATATGCCAAGTATTCCACACCAATAGATCCCAAAACCCCCCAGAAGCTATTGGGGAGTCTCTTTCAATAACAACGAAGGATCAGGTGGGACACCCCTTTCATGCACCAGACAGCATTGGAGAGGCACCTCCCACTAATAGGGGCAATGTGCTAAGGGAGGCATATCTCATTGCAGAAATAGTGAAATCTAGGTTGCAACGTAAGAAGTCTCATCCTATGGAAGAGCCTCCACGTACTAACGAAGAAAGAGGTAGAAAGTTGTGAATCAAGGTTCACAAAGTGCAACCCACAGTTGGTAAGTATGTTTAGTTGTCTTGTTAGTTACCCCTCCCATTTTGTGTTAGACTAGCCTGCTTACTTTAGATGTGTTTGACAGAATAATAAGAAGAATTTTTGGCCCCTGAAGTAGGGGCCCTCGCTATAGAAGAAGATGAGGACCTAGCTGCAGAGGAGGAGGACCTTGCCATGGAGGAAGAGGTCCCTACTGTCAATGATCCTTTTGTAGAGTGTGCCCTAGCACCTAAAGGGAATATGACGGTTGAAGATGCTACCACACTGTTGAGTCAACTAGAAGGGGAAGGGCTACATTTTAATGCCAATGAGTTTGACCATTTTCTTGACATTGTGTCTATGGGCGATCCCCCTACTCTCACCCCTAAGTGTTTACTAGGTAGTAGCTTTGCACTATCGTTTATGTTATTTTTCAGTTTGGCTTTCCTCTTCTTTGCTAAGCTAACATGCTCTGTTGTGTAGTGGACACTACTGTTAAGGCCCCCAATTCTTCTTCTTCGATCCACTTCCAACCATGGATCGAGATCCTAGACAAATTTGTCTTTATGGAGGGGGTGGTTAATGACATGATCGACTGCCTAAGGTAGATTGATCTTGAAATAAGTGTTTTCAAATTACAACACTAGGCTCTCTAAGTTATTGCATTTTTTCCATCATCCCATAACTAATGCTTTCTCATGTGTGATTAACAACCTCTTGTCTTAAGTGGGATCCTAGATAGGAGGTCGAGGTTGATGCTGTGCCTAAACTCTCACCCGAGGTGACCAAGGTGCCTCGTAATGTATACAAGGAAATGAGCAAATGTGTGCTCTACTCGGCACAATCATTGTGGGAGTGTAGATGTGTCAATGAGGATCTTTGGAAGAGGGTCCAAAATCTTGAAAAGGAGAAGGCTAGCCAAGTGGTTGAGTTGGAGGATTTACGGTCATGAAATGAATTTTTGATGGCTCATGACACCTCTGATGGAAGCTAGCATACGGTTGTAATTGATTATGCAAGATATTTCTTAGTCGTACGGGGTAAGAATGAGGCCACTCATGAGAGTATTGAGTAATGCTTGTAGATGGATTTATTAGCCTAGAAACACCAAGATTGGAAGGACTACAGGGCCAAAGTGTACGAATGGGGGCAAGCACATAAGAACCACAAGCACATGTACAGAATGGAATGTGTTTCCTATCATCGAAAATATTGGGATACTTCCGTTGAGTTACATACCCATAAGTTATTTCTTGATGTGATTGGTGCTACTAAGGCCTATGAAAAATTTATGCAATAGGTAGTGGTTAGTGAGTCTTCCAAAAGAGAAATGACGTTACCTTCTTGGGAGACCACTACTGCCACCTTTTATCTAGGGCCACCCAGATGGACGACTATGGAGAAGGGGAAAGTTGCAGCAAGTGTTGATCTGGGGGAGGAAGATTAGGCCAATCTGACCGAGGGGGAGATTATAAGGCATTTAGTAGCTGGCATGGACAAGATACCCCTTAATATGGATGTGGGCCCATCTCAGGTTAGACATTCTTTATTGTATCATAGTCTATTTCATGAGAGCCTTATTGTAATTCAATTCATTATTTTTTTTTTTGCTGTATGTAGGATCCAAATGGAGGTGCAGAACCTAGTGGAACAAGAAATGAAGATGCTGGCAAAGACTTGTAGCATGGTGAAAAAATATTTTATTTTTTTTTTTGTTTTTCATTTTTTGTAAGCCTTATTGGATGGACACCAAATTTAATGAAGAGTAAAAAGTGAAACAATTATTGTATTTTTTTGGTTAATATTTTATTAATATGCTTGGGCCCCTTGCTCTAGTTTAAGGCCATTTTGGGCCATTGCTATGTAATTTTTGAGGTTGATTGCTAGTTTTAGGCCTT
Organism: Gnetum montanum; assembly: GCA_015680685.1. NCBI lineage: Eukaryota > Viridiplantae > Streptophyta > Gnetopsida > Gnetales > Gnetaceae > Gnetum > Gnetum montanum. The sequence goes on from MNCI01004504.1 coordinate 419,322, forward strand.
AGTAGGCTATGGTGATATTTTAAGGTCATTTTAGAGTGTGCAATAGTTTAAGGTTGTTTCAGGCTATTGCTAGTTTTAGGCCATTTTGGGCCATGTGTAAGGTACTAACGATAAGGGAAATGCAAATAGCAAACTTAATGTAAAATGTAGATTATGCCATCAGAAGTATAACAATTTATTAAAGTGATGTGGAGACAAGTTTTAATCATGCAGTTGTTTCCTAACCTGACATGGGTTAGGCAAGGCATATGGGTGGGAGGCCTTGTAGTGGTATTCATCTATGTCATCGTCTACCATTTGGAAGGGAAACTCAACCCATGTGGTTTATTTGTTTGACTTGACAGTTTGGCCTATTCATTTGTCAAACATGGCATTTCAGTTTGAGTAGGTGCTTTTTTTCAGAGATTTCTGTCTTTGAACCTTGCTCCACGTCTATGTTGTTTATGGCCCAGGGAGCTACTTTGTCACCGTAAATCACTACTTCCCCATCCACATAGGGTAAGTGGATTTCTTGATGTATAGGTGAGACAACCCTTAGTTGAGCTAACCATGATCTTCCCAGGATCAAGTTAAATCCTAGCATCTCCTCCACCACGATAAATACCATGCTCATGGGGAACTAGTCCCCTGCCATGAAGTTGATGTGCACAGTCCCCTTGACCACCACACATGCCCCATTGAAATAATTAAGGAATGAAGTTGCTATGGGCTTGATTTGATCTACCAAGCCTAACTTGTCAATGATAGGAAATGGGATTACGTTGGTGGTAGCTTCGTCGTCAACATGTACCTTGCGAATCTTGTATTGACCTACCCAGATGGTGATGAACATAGGAGAAGTTGTCACTTGACCCTTTTTAGGGTCATCCTTGATAGCTTTGTCATGAAATGTTAGCTGGCTTGGACATGGTTCTTCAGCCATAGGGGGAAGCATGATAGCGTGAATAGCTTTCTCTTTAGCCAGCATGTTTTCAATAATAGGAATAAATGTCAACATGTAAACCATTGCCTCATGATGTGTTGTAGAGATCATTATTAGGTCATATAAGATTATTGTTGTATTTTTTTGCTTTAAGGATTATTTAACTTGTGAAAGGGCATTCAGGAAGTCTTGCCTATTGTCTTGTTGTTTGCTAACTTTCTCTTCTTCTATACACCCCAGGAGGTGAATTTATCAAGGAGGAGTAGATTTAGGTTGAACGCTAAGCTTTATTAGATTGGAAGGTGATGGTTGTGTCTCTGTGTTGCTATCCGTAGCTGATGACAAAGAGGCCATAGGAACTGTAGACAAGGGGGTAGGCTTAAGGGGACCTAGTGCAGTATGTTCCCTAGCCAACTCGGCTGCTAAATGCTCATCATGCTTCTTTGGATGGAGAGGCTGGGGTGTAGCCCTCGCCACTCAATTTTGGGTTGGGTGGGAACTTGCATGCCTTGACACCTTGATGAAAAACGGTGCATGCATTGTTATAGTGGGAGGCGGTGTAGTTTTCAGCACAAAAGGTGCAGTAGATGTCTGGCGAGGGGCCCTGATAACAAAGGGGATTTGTGACATAGTAGTTGTTGGAGATTCAGCATTGCGAGGAGGTACATGAACCACAAAAGGTTCCTATTGTGAATCAGTGTTATCATCAATGTCGATGGCATTAATGGTGTAACCTATATTGTTAGTGTTTAGAGGATCTTTATAAATGCCCATCAACTGGTTTTCAGGCCTAATGGGACTGCTCTCATCTAGGACTAGCTTACCTTGATTAATCATTCATTGAATTTCATCTTTTAATGCTAAGCAATAATCTATATCATGTCCACACAGTTGATGATAGTTGCAGAAATGCTCTAACCTGAAATTCCTAGGCACTGGTGGTTCATTAGGCATAGCCAAGGAGGGATTACGAAGGACTTTGCAGTGCCTTTAGTGACATTTGAGGGCCTCCTCTAACATTCATTTATGTTGAATAGGCCTAGCTCCCAAAAATTTCTTGAGAAGTTCTAAAGGCTTAATTAGCAGCAAGGTATACTTTGAATAGTCCTTGCACTCAAAGCTTGGCCTTGGCTGAGTTTGCACCGTAGGTGTTGAGGTCGGGGACTAACCTATGTTGCTAGAGTCGGGTGTAGTGTTAGTGGGAGCTTTGGATGTTATGGTAGCCTTTTGTTATTGTTGTTGTTGGGCTTGGTCTCATTAGCCACAGTAGCCACTATAGTTGCTGCAGCCTTACCTTTCTCCTTATCCTTCTTCATGTGTGCATTTTTGTAGGTCACATAGGCTGGATCCCTACTAGTTTCTGCTGTGTCCTGAATGTTCTTAGTTTGAGCAAATTCTTGGCTAAGGAACAGTGGACCCAAGTAGTATAGTTTAGACTTGATAAAGTCATTTACTACACCCTTGAAGATGGCCAAAAAATGGTCCTTGATAATTGGTTCATGTATTTCATTTAAAGTTACACTGCAATGTTGTATAAATTTTTGCATGGATTCTAGCAGTTCTTGCTTGACGTTCATGAGCTAGTCTAGGGTGACCTTTGGTTTCAAGTTGTACATAAAGCGGGTTATAAATTAACTTAGCAACTCCTCCAAGGTGGAGATAGAAGCACGTGGAAGTGCATGGTACCAATCTAAGGCTTTTCTTGTCAGAGACATGGCAAAGACACGAATGATAGTGTGAGGCCATGGTTGCAATAGTAAGGATTCAGACCTGAATGTTACTAAGTGTGCATTTGGGTTACCCTCCCTATTGTATTTTGTAAATTGGGGGAGTTGTATTCCAGGGGGTAATGTAAGCACAGGCACAACTAGGCTGATAGGATCATCATGGTAAAAGTCCATGACCTGAACGATTTTAGAACTAGTAGCCTTGAGTCATTTAATCTTTTTAGTGAGGGTCTGGATAAGTTGGAAAGCTTGGTCTAGACTCAGGGATGTCGTAGATGGTTATGAGGCCACTAGAGTAGCTATCGTTGATGGTGTTGTTGGTGCAACTTCCAATCCCATTGAGGGTGTTGTTGGAACAGCTCCTACCAGTGGCATCGTATGAGCATCCCACATTCTAGTAGGTGGGGCCAATGGAGCAGCTACTGCTAGTTGCGCCATGGGAGTATTCATCTACCTAGAGGCTGAGGCGGCCCACAATCCCATGTTCGGTTGTGCTATGTGTGGGACTTGATACATTTGAGGCTATGTGTACTGTTGCGCATGAGATAGTTGAGCTGTAGGGAAAGGAGTTATTGTTATCCACCATGAGGTTGAGGTTAGGCCCTCTACTGATGGTGGAATAGGTATAGAGGATGGGATAGAAACGAGACCTACATGTGGTTGTAATGTAGCCATTGTGTGCATGTACGACAACGTGGGTGCTATAGGGGTCAGGTGCAGGGCTTGGATAGACGAGGAGAGATGGTCACTGGGAAATGAGGTTGAGGGGCCTACATGCTGATATGCTGACGACATTTGATAACTTCCTATCATCAAATGGGATCTAAGTTTCGATAGTGTCATGGTAGTAGCAAATGAGGTAGAAGATAGGTGTTGGTGTGATTGAAGGACAGAGGCGGAAGAGATAACCATGGTCTAGATTGGGGCACCACCTTCAGAGTGGAAGTCCAACTCCTCTTGCCCATCCTGAAAGCATTCTTCATAGTGGAACACTATGTCCTGTTCTCTTGCCCTACTCACTTGTACAAGTTGGTTTAGCATCCATTGATATGTCTCAGTCAATAGAATAATGGTATCGGGAGTAGGGATGAACTCCCTTCTATTCCGATAGATGAACTCAAAGTTACATTTCTCTTCAAATTCATGACGGTCCAATGGTATATTTGCTTGCATTTTTGCACACAGGAAATTCTATCACTCTTTGTCTTGAGGTAGACGTTTGGGCGATTGTTGTTGCAATCTCAGGGACTATCTCTGTATTAGCACTGGGCTAAGTAGTCACTCGAGACTTGCTAAATTTTGGATAGAGTAGGGTACTTCCAAGCTTGAGGTGGGAACTGCAGTGGTAATAGGATTCATTTTTTGTTATGAAAAAGGTACAAACAGGAAAGATACGTGCAAGAAATAGTTGCAAACAATGCATTTTTGCACTAAGTGGTTGTAGTTAAAAATCGTAGGAGAGGTAGGCTGAAACTGGGTATGCTTGTAAGTGTTAAAAACTAGTTTCCTTCACTATTATGCCTGCTATGCTGAGCAGGGCTGCTACATTGATAGGGTTGCTATGCTACACAAGACGCAGGTAGCGTAACATAGTGGACAATGTATCACGATGGATAGTGTAGCATAATAGAGGGTGTGACGCTGTAGGCAGTGTAACACAGTAAATGGTGCAACACAACAAGTAGTGTAACATAGTAAATGGTGCAACAGAGTATGCAACATGACACGGTAGATGGTTTCGAGTCTTTCATCCCACAGGGTCCCAAAGGATACATCGACTGGGGCCAACCTGTACCAACCGGTGCATAGACAACCATAGGGGTGTCACATCTACTCTAGTTGGGCACTAGTAGTAGGGTACAGAATGCACGCAGGACTACCCATGGAGCAAAGAAGGAACACAATGGTTCAGGCCCTCCTTCTAGCGCCAAAAATTGCAACTATGGAAAATGTTGGTGGCTGGAACATCGAGAGGTTACCGGGCATACAGCCTAATCCAAGATCTATGTGAGAGCCGTGCTAGAGAAAAAATAGAAATGGGGTGCCCTAAATGGTCTAGTTGATCAGACAGGGACTTACACGGTGTACAATAACCTTTCTTGAACGATGGTTTTGAAATGTTACGCATGGAGATTGAAATGGAGAAACCATGGCACACAGAACAGTAAAAGCATAATAGAGTATATAGCTAAGCATTAAATGTGAAGCAATACACAATGATGCAAAATATAATGAAATGAAATGAAATGAGCTTGATTAAGAGAATGCACTGCCCCAAAATTAGGGGATTTGATCTTTGTTTGGCTGAAGAAGGTGTACAAGTGGTGTGCAGTACTGGACAAGCACAACTTACAATGTAATGGTATGGTCACAGCCCCTGAACTATTGCCAATGGCCTAATAACTAAAGCTGATGAGCCAGTGCTTGCTAGGCTAGGAGATATCTAGGAAGTGTTACTGCTAAGGTTTGTTGTTTGTTAACCTTTTTCTCGCCAAAATATTTGCCAAAGCCAATTGCCAGAAAGCCAAATGCCAAAAGCCAATCTTCAATCGTAAGAAAGCCAAGTCCAAAAGCCAACCTTCAAAAATAACCCCTTGAACATTGTTTGTTGGGGTATTTATAAAGCCAGGAGTAGGAGAGAGATGTGGTTTGGATGCCATGTGTCCTGGGTTTTACATGGCCCAAATTGTGGATATGCTATATTGGTGTGTAGTGCTACGCTGCAGTGTTATGCTAAACATGAAACCTGCTAAGCTGTGACCATACTGTCAAACTGTATGTGCCAGAATCCAAGGAACTACCATGTTTTTATAGAAAATGCCAATGTCAAATGCAAAGTAGAGCCTACGCTCTAGGACTACATCTTCCCTACTCTTGCGAGTAGGGTCAAGCATAGGGACAACTTTGGGAATCAATAGGGGGGGTGTAAAGCAAAGCAAACTATTGCTCTTATCTTTTGAGGAGATGCTAGAATAGAAACACTCTTTGCCAATGAGTTTTGGAACTGCTAGAAACATCCTAATGCTTCTTTGAAAGTGTTACACTACCTATGCCACTCAGTGTAGCAGTATAGCGTAAACACCCACATGCTACGCTGCGTAGCGTAGCAACCAGTTTTGAAAAAAATTTTACCTGAAAGCTAAAAATAACCCTCTAAGGCGTACCTAGGCAAGTGGCTTCAGCAATTTGAAACCCTACTTTTCATGTTAAAAGGCTCTAGGACCTATGGATTTCATCCTTTGGATAATTTTTGGCTTTGTGTCGTTGCTACGATGTGCTACGCTGTGCAGCATAGCATAGTGTAGCAGCTACTGTGACATGCATCCTTGCTTGATCTGCAATGCTTTGTCAAGAAACTTTTCTTGGGACCAGAGGGTGAAGTGGGACAGGTGGTCTTAGAGGTCGAAGCATGGCCAAGTGCAAACCTTTTACTAGGGCAACTTGATGAAAGACCTTCATGCGTTCTGACCTTGCTATGTTGTTCTAGGTTGTGTAGCATAGCACAACGTAGCACCCAGTTTAACTTGAATTTTGACTCACTTTGCAAATTTTTTGTCATGGGATGTTAGTCATGTCTTGGAGTGGCAGCAGAACAAGCATTTTTGATGGTTAAAGCATGGGCAATTATGTTTACTTCATCAAAACAGTATGAGCGAAAGCATTATCATAGTAGAACCCTGCTACGCTATGTAGTGTAGCATAGTGTAGCACTCACATGAAGATGGTTTTTGACAAAATTTGCCACATCCTCCTGCATCATGTTGATCATGGTTCAAGGAGGCAAATATCCCAAAGGGCTAAATCATTTTCAATCTGCCTCTTTGATGCTAGATCGGTCTCCGCATGGCTTGCTATGCTATGCAACATAGTGTAGTGTAGCAAGTCTTGTAGTTAGAAAACTTGCTGAATTGTTTAGTCCATCTTGAACACTGTCGGCAACTTCTAGCATGGTCCCTAGGTAGACCATCAACCAGGTCATGCATCAAGTTGGGCAAGCTAGAGGATGTAGCAAGCTTGTCAGCCCAGGAGATAGAAAATTTGCTAGACTATATGATCTACCCCTAGTGCCTCTTTTGTGCAAGCTGGCCTCATGGCTGGGTTCTGCTTTAACTATGCTGTAGAGGGTGGCAAGCGGGCTTAGAAGTGGCTTCGTAGGAATTAGGACTTTCGGGGTGCCATGTTGTCTACATGGTCTAGTGTAACACCGTGCTTGCAGAGATCTTTGCCCAAATTTTGGGACTATGCTGAGTCATGAGAGTCCCAAAATTAATGGTGTTTCACCAACCTTTCTATAATTTAAATTGTGTCTTTGAGACAACCTTGGTTGGAACTCGGTTTAATATATACATAGCCATCTTGAGAGCTATAGTCCATAAGGACTTAGGAAGCTTGATGCTACTAAGCATACTCTGCATCATGTCTAATAATGTTTAGTTTCTTCTTTCTACCACACCATTCTATTCTGGAGAACCAAGCATAGTGTACTAGGAAACAATCCCATGCTCTTGAAGAAACTGAGCAAATGGACTAGGCACTTATCCATTAGTAGTATATCTACCATAGTATTCACCACATCTATTAGACCTCACTATCTTTATTTGCTTACTGCACTATTACTCTACTTTATTCTTAATCAACTTAAAGGAATCTAAAGCTTCATTCTTATTCTAAAGTAGGTAGAGATACATATATCATGAGTAGTAATCGATAAAGGTAATGAAATACCTTTGACCATATGCATTCATATTTGGACTACAAATATCTATTTGTATGATCTCTAATATGTTTGAACTCCTTTTGGCATCTTTCTTTGACATATTGGTCTACTTTCCTTTTATGCAATCCACACAAGTGTTAAAGTTAGTAACATCTAGGGTACTAACTACTTCATCATTTACTAATCTCTTTATTCTCTCGATAGAGATATGTCCTAATCTATGATGCCATAACATAGAGGATTCTTCATTCATAAAACATCTCTTAACACCAACACTATCATGAACATGCATAGAAGTATAAGAAGTTTCATTTTGTAAACTAATTCTGAAAAGATCATTCGTTAATGTACCATTTCTAATAAGTTCACATTTATAATATAAATTGAATACAATGTTTGAAAAATTAAAGGAAAATCCCAATGACACAAGCCTTGAAATAGAAATTAAGTTCCTCAAAAAACTTGGAATATAAAATGTCTTTTCCAACTCTAAAAGAAAACCACTACTTAAAACTAATTTGTATGTTTTGAATGCCTTCACATGTGCATTTGGTTGCCTGAATAGATGCATAGCTCACTTCTCACTTGCCTCCTTAGGTTTTGTACCCCTTGCAAGGAATTAATAACATGAATTGTAAAACTAGAGTTAATCCACCATGTGAGGGGCAACATCAACCATATTAGATTCAAAATAAGCAAGTGAGAATTGAGTATCTTTCTTTTCAATCCATTTCTAATATTTAGGATAACCCTTATTTATATGCCCTTTCTTCTTGTAGAAAAAGCATCTAGATTCCTTTTTAATATCAATTTGTGCAGGTAGTTTGCCCTTTTAGTTATTTTTTGTTTGCCCCTTACTCTTTCCCTGTGTAGCCATATGCAGACTCTCTTCCACTTCCATAGCCAGTCTACCCTCTTCTTGTACATACATGGTCATTAATTCATTGATTGACCATTTTCCTCTATATGTATTATAAGAAATCTTAAAGGAATGTTGTGGAAGCATGTTCAAGATGTAGTGCACAAGGAAAGACTCTAACATCTCAACCTCAAGTGTTTTTAGCTAAGCTACTATATCCCTCATTTACATGATTTGCTCATGCATACCAGTTAGCTTCATGGATAAAAATTTCATTATTAAGGTGCTAGCCAAAGCCTTGTCTAATGACTCAAATTGTTCACCAATTGCCTTCATCAAAGCTTGCACATTGTCATACTATTCTAATGAACCATGCATACTAGCCAAGATCTTGATCTTTATGAACATGATACAGAGGCAATTAGATCACTCCCATTTTTTATAAGAACCAACATCATTTGGTTGGCTAGTTCTTGTAACGGTAGGTGGTTCATCCTTACAAATAGCATAATTAATGTTTATCTAGCTTAAATGAAGGAGAATCCTCTCCTTTCACACCTTATAATTATCACCCTTTAATTTAAAAATGTCACATTTAAAATTAGAGTTGTCCATAGGTTATATAATTGCATAAATTAAAACATGCTTATGTTACTAAATTTGAGGATAAATACTATATGACATGTTTACTAGTGTAAATCATGCAAAAATATGAATCAAATGACATATAATTGTCGGTGGGCTAAATTTTAATTCAAATAGATTCATATATCCTTGTGATAAAACTATTAAATTATATCCCTTTTCTTAATCCATATGGGCAAATTAAGAAAAATAATTTAATACATCAACCTAATTAATTATATTAAATATAATAAAAATTCTTGTGGGATAAAATCTATTATATTACATATAATTAATTACAAGTTAATCTTTATTTACCTTATGTGATCAATAGTGCTTAATATATAATTTTGCACAATTAAAGATGTTATGGCTACTCTCTATGATACAAAATTATATAGATCACTAGTCATAATTTTTATATAGAAAAACTATGCATATATCAATATGTCACTTTATAGATATATACCAAAAATATGCATAAAATTAATTATTTCTAAAACAAATTACCAAATTCTAATATATTTTTTTAAAATATGGCAATAAACATGAGTTATTTCAGAAATATTAATAATAAGAAACTTTATTCTAATACTACAACACAAATGTGGCTATCAATATAAAGGTTATGCAATGGAGCTATCCTATGAGAAAATACAGACAATAATGTAGAAGCTATACTAGGAATATTGCTTATAGAGAGCCCATGTAGGGAACATAGAGGCTACTCCACACATGTCTTAGCATTATCAATTGTTGTTCCAAGCATGAGGCCCATCCTTGCAAAAGGGGCACTTTCTACCAGATGGCCTAGGGACCTTTTTCAGCCTATCTTCCCAAGATACAGGCCAAAGCACCTCATTGCTTAGTCCCTCTTGTTTGTATTCTCCATCTCATAAACTTTTTTGATAGTGTTTTTCAAGTGAAAAAAAAAAAGTGAACGAGATAAAAAACACCCAACTATCCAAAATACTATAAACTCCAAGCCAGGCACCACTCCATAAGCCACGTATCTATTTTAAAATATTTATTAATTGTGTTGCATATGGCAAATTCAAAGTCAACTCCCATACATAATTCCACAATAAACATTTTCTAGTCAATAATCGAATTGACTCAAATTTGCTCCAATTTGACACTATTAATAGAGGAAAAAACAGACTTTTAACTCTGAAGCTCAGCGTCACAGCTATTTGTCTACTTGTAGCACTCAGTTGTTTCTTGGAATACAGGGCTACGGAATCTAGTATTCGATACTTCGCTTTCAACGCTAGGCTCAAAGCAATCGATGGCCGAGGTGGAACGGATGGTTTTGGTGGAAAGAATTTCAAATCTGCAAATCGAGATCGGAAAATCGATGGAAATGGTTGAAAAAATTGGACGCATGGACTGTTCCAATTGTTCAGCTACGGAGCGCCGAAAACTGCTGCAGATTCAAACAGTGAAGTAATAAGGTGTTTTAGTGGAGGTCGTGGCATCACTGAATCGGATTCTTGAACTCATTCGATCGTCTAAAATCAAGAACAACAGTTCTTGTATTGTCACTGGAAGCCACAACTCGTCTATTGTAGATAAAACCCTAGAAAATGTAGACGAGGATTTGCTACAAGGACAAACCTTTGCTGTAAAAAAGAATCTTGCAAGAAGTCCACTACAAATGGGAGTTCCAGAAGTCATACTATCCCAGGCACATGCTGAAGCTACAAGTTTCCCTGCCTTTGCTCATGAAAACATATTAGATTTGATTGATGAGGAAGCAATTGATGATGCTTGGATAACAGTTAACTACTTAAGTGACTCTAATTTCCTTCTTGGGTGTTATAGTTCTCGCCGTGTAAGAAAACATCATAAGTTAGTTGATCCGTACGGAAATATGATAGACATTGTTGAATCATTTGCTGGTTCTATAGCAGCATGAGGGGTTTTGCTTGCGAATGGTCACCTTGCGCGTCCCAGATGGAAATCTATTCGAGGTTGGTAAGTTCAGTGATCCTTCGTTGAAAGAAAGATGAAACTGTTATCCGTGGAATGGGCTTCTTGTGGATTAGGCAAGATTTATAGTTATTTGTTTTGGCCACCGAATATAAGCCTCTTGAGTATTTATTTTCACAATCAACACAATGCCTACATCCAGCAAGTTCTGTAGGATCTTTTGAAAGAATGAACATGGACTTGTAGAAGATAGCAACAGAAATAGATCAAATTGAGCTTGATGACTATGTACCTGATTCAAGTGTGTTGGCAATGCTTCTTGTATGTACTATAACAACAGCCACAATAAGGGAGCATGAGGAATCATTGTTTACCAACTTTGCATCTGAGAAAGAAGGAGAAGGATCTCCAAAGACTTTTGATTATATTTGGTATGATGTTGGCAGATTCAAGGTCAAGGCTTTGCTGGAATTGGTGTCCATGCAAAGTGTGAAGGCCTAGCATCAGACTCTTCCCTCTCAATTGTGGCCCTCAAATCATATAGTTGTCATGACCCTGGAGATCACTTCTTCCAGGAGATTGAATTAAATTAAAGAATTCTTAGTAGTAATTAGATTTAAAAAGAGACACTTATTATTTAAGAAGAAAGGAAATTTATGGAAAAATTTTTCAATGTCCCATATGAATTGAACACTTGTCAATTATAATATCTATGGTAGTTATTATTAACTACCATGATGGTTGTAACTACCAAATAGAACACTTGGGCAAATATAGAATTTAACTCAAGGGTGGTTATAACTAACTTCCATAGTGGTTATAACACACCTTAATTTCCTATGATGATTGTAACTACCTAGATGCTACTATAAAAAGAGTTTCAAAGGTAGAATGGAGAGGGGAGATCAAAAAGAATTATTGAAGACTATTTGTAAGAATGGCTTGCTAATTGCATCATCAATTCTGCTACTTTGTTTAAATCCCATGAGTTCTTTTCTTCTCATTTTGTCTTAGTCTCCTAGCTAATGGTTTAGATAGTGTTGTGTTTGACATTTAATTTTTGGATTTTCTAATTGCTCTTATAACTCTAATTTTGCACAATTCTAGACTTCTATTTGGTTTCCATATAAGAGTTTATGTTATTTTTTGAAAAGCATCTTGAGCAATTTAATAGTAATGTCTTTATGAAATTGCCTGCCTGAGTCTAGAGGGTTTAGAAAATCTTTGATATTTTGAGTTGACTTGAAATAGCTTCAATTTTTAAAGTCTTTACATTGATGTTTCAATTTTGAAATTGTTAAATCTTTTCTGATAGCTTTATTATTTGAAATTCTTGACAACTATTTAACTAGCCAAATAATATCTTGTATTTTGTCATTTACAAAGCATTTTGATAGTTTTATAAGAGTGTCTTTTACAAAATTTCTTGTTGAGCTCAAAGGGTTTAGACAATTTGTAACACTTTAGATTGAATTGGAATAGCTTTATTTCAAAGTGTTTTCTCATGTTTAATTTATCTCACTTAAATGTTTGAGATTTCACACAAATCTTCTTTACTTTCTTCTTCTCTTTTAAATTCCATTGAATCTCACTCTATTTCTATTTTTCTTGTGGATCATTCTCTCTAAAGAAAACTAGGAGTAGATTCCTGCAAAATTGTGCTTAAGCATTTTGGTGAAATTTTATTTATTTCAAGAAATGTACTATTAGGACTATATAGACTAAGTGAATTGACAAAATAAGAATCTTTAATGACTCACAATATTCAACAAGGCTAGGTAAATTTCTATTATAATAGCTAGTTATACTTTCACACACAAACGTAAGCATTTCAACATTTATAACAACAAATAAGCATTTCAATGTTTATAATAGCAAACACACATTTATGCTTAGTTTTCTCTACTACCACTAAGTTTATTTGGAGATATCTAGGCCTTAGTATTTCTTGAGACTAGTAAGTGTTGAAAATCAAGTTTGAAGGAACACCTTCTTTTCACATGATTCCAGTCACAAGAAAGAAGGAACACGTTGGTGGTCTTAAACGATTGCCAACAGTTAGTTAAATCATGTGGTTATAATGTAATAATTTGGTAAAGTAATATGTAAATTGACTAGGCAACTAGAATGTGAACTAGGTTCTAATTGGTTATAATAGGTTATAAAAAGAATTTCCAGTTTTAGGCCATGGTGGACCATGCATTTTGCTAGTTTTGGGCCATAGCAAGACATATGTTTGTCAATTCTAGGCCATGAAATGCCATAACATTTTGCCAATTTTAGGCCATGGTTGTTCATGCATGTCAAAATGAAAAATTTTTGTGTTTTAAAATTTCTATGAACTTTCCAAGTTTTAAAGTTTTTATGATATTTTTTTTATGTTTTATATTTTATGATAGACAAGACATAGAAAGGAAAACTATAAACAAGAATAAGCTCCAGGCTATATGCAAAGTAACGTTAAAATAAGGTAACAAAAAGTGGTACATGTAAACAATGTTTAAACTAGGCTAAACAAAAGTGAAAAGAAAAAGAAGGCTACATGGTTATGAGCACAGGGCAAGTGAATAGGATACAAATGTCAATCCTGTAAGTGTTTTGTAATCTTTGAAATATTAGAAATGGTGTATGGCGTACGTTGCACAATTTTGCATTTTCCATTTTCTTTACTAACCACATTGAAGGGAAACTCTCCCCATGGTACATCCATCCCATTGTTATCAATCTCAGCCTCTTTTGCTTTGTTGGGTTTCCTGACTTCGTGATTAACAATAGAAGTTTCTTCCTAAAACTCCACTTCAAATCCTTGTTCTATGTCAATGTTGTTGACTACTAAGAGAACTTCACTGTTGCCATGGATGATTATTTCACCTCCCTCATGAGGTAGGTGAATTTCTTGGTGGATGGGTAAGGAAATAGCTCATAATTGAGCTAGAAAAGGCCTTCCTAGGATGCAGTTAAATCCTTGTATCTCTTCCACCACCAAGACATTGGTTGTTGTAGGGAATTGTTCCCATGCCATGAAGTCTAAAAAATGAAACCTTTCATGGTAACCTGAGATCCATTAAAGGATTTAAGGTTAGAAGTTGAGGTATATAGCATGTGTTTCGTTAGGTCCAAACATTTGACAATGGTATAGGGTATTACATTGGTGGCTGTCCCCTTGTCCATGTGTACCCTATGTACCTTTTATTGTCCTACCCTTATCATCATAAAGAGAGGGGCTTTGTTTGTCTCACCATCTTGGGGATTATTCTTGACCTCACTGTCATGAAACACCAGTGCCAATGACTTTATTTCTTCCTTCAGTGAAGGTGGTACCATTATTTCATGAACGGACTCCTCACTAGCAAGGATGTCCTCACTAATAGGAATAGAGGTCAAAATTTTTACTAATTCTTTGTGGTGTGTTGTAGAGGTCATAACTAGGTCATACAGGTTAAGGGATGTGTTCTTTTTTTTTTAGTGACTATTTGACTTGTTCCATCACATTGAGGAAGTCCTTGTCATTGAGTGTTGATTTCTCATTCTTGTTAACTTTAACTTCCTCCATGCACCCCAAGATGAAAACTTCATGTTTTAAGGGTTATCCCTTGGCCTCTCTTCCCTTCCCTTGTGGCTTAGGATCCTCCTGTGTTTGATTTGTTAAAGGGGTTTGAGCATTAGAGCTCATGAAAATGGATGAAACAAGGGTGGGCTTTAGCAGGCCCAGCTCCTTTCATGCCTTGTCTTGCTTATTATCTTTGGTTTTGGGCTTTAGTGCAAACTTCTTGCATTGTTGACTTGGTGATTTCTTATTGTTATTTTATGAAGAAGTCGTGGTGTTAGCCACCATGAGAGGATGCTATTCAATTATTTTTATCGATTTGGTTGTAGCGGGAGGGGGCACCCTAATCACAAAAAGATCCTTGGGAGGTGTTAGTGATGGTATACTTACAAAAAAAAGGACCTTGAATTAGATGAAGTTGAAGGACATCTATCATTGCAAGGAGGTACCTAAATCACAAATGGCTCCCATACAAGTCTTGGATTATTTCTCACATTGAATGCTGCTATGGTATATGGACTATTGTTAGTATTCAATGGGTCCTTATAGACCTTTGTGGATTGGTTTTGTAGTCTAGATAGGTTAGAGACATTAAGAACCAACTCATTTTTGTCTACCATCTTCTACATGTCATTCTTGATGACTCAGTAGAAGTTGTTATCATGACTTGGTAGTTGATGGTAGTGGAAAAAATGGTCAAGCTTGGAGTACTTAGGCAATGACGGGTCATCCTTAATTGCAAGAGTGGGATTATTTATGATTTTTGAGAGTATATTATGCCTCTTACAGGCATTCTTAGTCATTTTTTTTATATTGGATTCTCCTACTCTTTAACAATTGATCAATGAGCTCAAATGGTTTTAGTAGTAGCCTAGTATATTTTGATTGTTCTTTCCTTTTAAAAATTCAATCTCATGTTGCTTGTTGTAGAGGCCCCATATGTTGATGGTTGATTTTTGTTGGTAGTGGCCTTGGGTTGTTTTATTTTGGACCCCTACTTGATTTTAATCTCTTTGGCCATGATGGCCATGACTATGCTGTTTTGCCTTCAATTCGTTTTATCCTTCTGAGCATGTTGGTTCTTATATTCCATGTAGGTAGGGTCATGACTGGCCTTAGTAGCATCCTATATGTTCTTTGTTTGTAAAAAAGCTTGGCTAAGTGACTTTGGATCTATGTAGTAGAGCATGGACTTAATAAAGTCATTAACTACCCTCTTGAATATAACGAGAAGGTGGATTTTCACTATGGATTCAAAAATCTCATTCAGAAGAGAATTCCATCGTTGTATGAACTTTTGTATGGGTTTAAGTAGCCCTTGCTTGACCCTCTTTAGTTGCTTAAGAGTCATGTTAGGTTTTAAATTATATTTGAAATAGTTAAGAAATTATGATATGAAGTCTTTGAGCAAAGATATAGATCCTCTCAGTAACACTTGATACTAGTCCAACACGTTCTTAGTAAGGAACATAGGGAAGATGTGCATTATGTTATGCGTCCAAGCTTGGAATAAGAAACACTCAGAACACAAGGTGATAAGGTGAGCATTGGGATTACCTTCACCATTATACTTAGTGAATTAAGGAAAGGGAATGCTTGGAGAAAGAGTTATTTGTGGGACAATAGGATGAATAGGATCATCTTGATAGAAATCCATGATTTTTAGTGTCTAAGTTGTTGAAGTTTTAAGCTTCTATAACTCTTCCATAAGGTCCTAGATCATCTAGAAGGCCTGATCCAAAGCTTGAGGCATTGTTGCTGATTGTGATATATGTACAAATAATGATGGTGTGAGTTGAGAGGCTTGTGGCCTTGTGATGGGTTGTAGCAAAAAGGGAGAGACTAGGTTACCATCATTATAGGTGGACTAAATAGTGAGAATGAGGTTTGTGCTACTATTTGGGACACAAAAGGGAAAAATGGTATGTGGGATCCTTGTGTTACTTGGGGTCCCATTCTGGGGCCCACTAGTATAGAGAATGGATGAGTGGTGGTTGTATGTACCGGGGTTTAAGTGGTAAAAGGTACAAGTAAAAAATGGATGTCGTTTGAAACATGGAATGTGCCTTGTGAATGAAACAAAACCAAATTTGGGCTCCTACAAATTTTTCTAAGTGTCAAAACTTGGCAAATTTTTTCTAAGCGTTGAGACTACATTCCACAATGCTAGGACTATGCTCCAAAGCATAGTCAATGTAGTTGACATAAAAATTCTAGATTTACAAAATTTTTCTAAGTGTCTACAATAGTTACAAAATTTTCTAATGGTGGGACTACTCTCTCCCTGCTAGAACAATGCTCCAGAGCATAGTCAGCATAGTCAGGACACTGGTGGCTAGTTTTGCAAATTTTCCTAAGTGTCAAGCTAGAAACTATCAATCTTGGTGAGGATGGAAGAAATAGTTCAAAAAATCTTCTAACTATTGGACTATGCTCCCTACTACGCTCCAAAGCATAGTTTGTGCAATTTATGCAACAATGGCTAATTTTGCAGATTTGCCTAACTGTCAAGCCAAGAGCCACCAAGTTTTCTTGACATGGAAAAAATAGTTTGACAAATTTCTACTAGAAGTTTTCAAGAATGCTTAGGATGGAAGAAATAGTTTGAAAAAATTTCTAACTACTGGACTATGCTTCCCATTGCTAGGACTATGCTCTAGAGCATAGTCAACACAGTCATGCAAAAATGCCTTTAGATGCCTTTAGGACCCAACATCAATCTTCATATTAGCTCCAACATTCCTTAGACAAGTAATATTAGTAATTTGCATTTCCTTTTCATCCCCCATTTGTCCCCAAATTTTACCTACGCTTGACACCACTTGAGAGAGTGGACAACGTAGTCTTAGAGTGTAGTCTCCAAACCTACACTTTTGCATTATTTTTAGGTACATTGTGGTTTGTTTGGAACTTGCACATGTAGTCATGGTAGTGTAGTCATAGTCTGGTAGTCTCATAGGATCCATCAAAATACACTAGCAGAACACCGTTTACTTTAGTGGGACTGTAGTTGGGCCTAGTGTAGTCCCAACTACCCCTTTGCCATGTGGTGCTTGATTTGCAATTTTGGCTAACCCCAGCCTTATAAATACCCCAATGTTGCACATTCTAAGGGTTGGAATTTGAAGCATTCAGTTGGCAACTCTTTCATTCAACTGGCATTTTAGCATTTGGCACCTGAGCACCCTTGGCATTTTGGTAAACTTTGGGATACCACAGCTCAGTAGTACACCACCCACCACACTGTAGCCCACTATAGCTCATAAGACATCATGGTAGCCAACCCAGTAAGCTTAGAATTGATGTTGGACATTAGTCTTCATAGCCTAGACATCCTAAGATTATGACTATGCTACCTACTGCACCTATTTGTACACCATGTACCTCCTTATCTTTTCTTTGCAGTTAATTATGCTCCTCCCATTTAGGGTGGTGCCACTTTCTCTCTCACTCATATCTTGCACATTTTTATCATTTTCTCTTACATTTTAGCATTCTACTCACATTTTTTACCATTTTTGCACATATTCGTGCATTTGCACCAAAAATCTTGACTATGCTCACCCTCGTAGACACTATGGATGTTGCAAACACTATGCAAATCCCTTGCATTCATTCATTGTAACACCTTGTAAGTTCCAGTTTGATCAATAAGATTGTTCTATGTACCCTATCGTTGTTTCTAGCAAGCCCTCACGCAAACATAGGGTCAAAGTTGTATGATCATAGACCTCTTAGTGTACTATTCTAGCCTTTGACATTTTTGGTTACTAGAGTTTTCTAGTGCTAGAAGGAGGGCCTTTGCCATTTCCTTCTTCGACATCCCTTGGTTATTGCCTTGCATTCTCTTTACACCCTTGTGTAGATTAGTCCCCGTCATTGGTTCTTCTAGAACCCCTCTTGACAACTACTAGAGTTTACCTCATACTTAACCAAATTATAGGCACTTAGGAGAGAGTAGTTGACTCAGTGTGTAGTGAGCATAATCAGCCTTGAGCATAGTCACAAAGTTAGCCATTTTGTTTAGCAATTTACACTTAGTAATTTTTCTACATTTTTATACTTAGCCATTTTTAGTAGTTTTATACTTAGTCATGTTTTTTTTTTTTTTTTTTTTTTTTTTTTTTTTTTTTTTTTNATTTTTTTCTAGTTAGCAGAGTTAGCCTCTTTCTACTTTTTTCCAATAGAAACGTTTGCACCTCCCCCTTTTGTGTCAAGAATCTTGAGTAGCCTTTGACCTTTGCTTCAAGCGTAGTTGTTCTCCAGCCTATTTAGCAAGAGATCTGGATTGACCTTCCTAGAGTTGGAGGTCCTATTTTGATAGAATAAAGGTGATCTTTTAGGTTGTGTGACATGCCTCTCGAGTTCATGATGCTCAATGACAAGTAATATAACTTCGTTTATGTGAAGCTCTAGGTAGGTTTGTATGTATACTACCAAGATATGGATGTCAAACGTAGTTTTGAGCTTATCCATTGTAATAGAAGGGAATGGTTTCCTTCTAATATAGATTTTATTCTATTCATAGATCCCTACCAGGGGATGCTAGATAACCTCATCTGCAACTTTGGATGTGAGGTAGGGATCGACTACGAGGAGTCCCTATAGGAGGACCTGAATGAGTTTGAAGCTCGATTTGAGCATGGTGACTCATTCCACACCTTATTCCAGTGAACAACCTTTACTTCTATGCCTCCATTGTCTTAATCCTTTGTTAGCCAAATGTCACTACCCTGGTCAATGTCCATGGTGGTAACTCATGAAACACAGCAGGCACACTAGGATGTTATGCTTTCCTTTAGCTTTTCCTTTAGCCTACCCTTCATCATACCTTCATAGCCTACTCAATTTGTTCAGCCCATACCATTAACCATTGTGCCTATGTAACCTTATGTGCACACCATGCACATATCTCAACCGCATATGACTTAGGTGTCATTCATCCCACAGTTTATAATCTCTCAGTTACACATGACTCAAGCATCGTTCATCTCACCTATCATGTTAGTACCCTTCACA
Organism: Gnetum montanum; assembly: GCA_015680685.1. Lineage (NCBI taxonomy): Eukaryota > Viridiplantae > Streptophyta > Gnetopsida > Gnetales > Gnetaceae > Gnetum > Gnetum montanum. The sequence continues at coordinate 438,669 of MNCI01004504.1, forward strand.
ATGGCCCAATCCATAAATACATGGTGGAGGCTAAGTGTTGTGTCCATTGCATAGCCCACACAACAAGCATCATGTGTGGTCACACAACCTAGAGCCAAGTCATGGGCCATCCAAATAGCATAGCTAGCAACACAACCGACATAGCCTACCACAATTGCACCAGGCTTAGATCAAGCATTCCAGTTGATCCAAAGTCTCACTAAAGAGGTCAAGTGGCTCAAAGCCACCTCCTCTAAAACTATTCATGTGATAGACTTTTACCAGGATGTTTCAATCAGTCATGTGGTCCCACCACTGGCCCTTCTCACTAGGGTTCCAATACCCAAACTCACAAAATACAATGGTGAGGGAGACCTTAATGCCCATCTAGTGACATTCCAGACTAAATGCCATCTACTGTAGGCATGGCCACATGCAATCATCTATATATTTTCCATGTCCCTAACTAGTAAGGCAGTTGATTAATATTGTGCACTTCCCAGGGCCTCCATCTCTTCTGTAGAGGGATTTCTCACCTAATTCATCACATGATTCAAGTACAACTTGAAGCCTGAGATGATCCTAGATTAGTTGATGCAAGTTAACCAAGGCCATTTTAAGCCTATGCAAAAATTCATCCAATGCTAGAGCATGTTTCTCAACTAAATTTGCAAGCCCATCTTGAAAACACACTTTTTGGTCATTTTCAAAGGTGCAGTGAATGAATTCATTAAGTAAAAGTTGTATTACGTTGCCCCAAAATCCTTGGGCCAAGCATTTACTCAAACCAAGAGCATTTAGGATGCAGTAGATGTTAGCAAGGATCGGGCCTAATAAAAACTTGCATGCAAAGAAAGGAAAGGACAAGGACAATGACAAGCAGGCAACCACAACTATCACAATGGTGGCCAATGAGGCTAAGTTGAACAATGCCAAATTAATAGCTAAGTCATGCAAGGCCCCAACCAACAATAAGATGGCTAGTTCTAGCACTAAAGAAAACAATCAATTTGCATTGTTGGTGGCCATGACACTAGTTGCCTCAAGGCTAAACTTCAAGTGCAAGGATCATTTGAAGTACATACCATTTCCCATTAAGTAATCAAAGCTCTTGGACCAACTGCTTCATGCTAGATGCATCTTGTATAAGAAGATGTTTGAGGATGCTCACAAGCAGCATGACTGATATTATGAGCTCCTCAAGAATCCTTCAATCATGTTGAAAAATGAGCCTCTAGTTCCTACGCATTTCATATTAGATTGATTTTTTGAATATCACCAATTGTAAGGTCATGATATAGAATTCTGCATGGCTTTGCAAGATGATATACAACACATGATTGACAAGGGTGAGTTGGTGCTTAACACAACCAACCCAGTGCACCCCTAAAACCAATCAATGGGGGTTTATAAGGACCCTCTTAGTGAAAATTATGTAGGGTACATCATCAACACTATTAGCATTGATGATGATTCAAAACTGGTCAAGAATCATTTGTGGTTCATGTGCCCTCTCGCAACAGTGGGGCCTCCTTGACATCAACTATCTCGAGGATTCCTTTCGTTGTCAGAGCATCACCTTGGACATCCATAACATCCTTTGTGGTCTTGTAGCATGTTGCAGTAGCAACAACCCAATCACCCATTGTCATAAGAATGCCACAACATGTAGACTCCCTACTTGCCTAGAGTTCGGTAGTAGGTAATGCATTAGTCCTTGCTTACCCAAAGCCCCATCCTACAACCAATAGAAATAGGCAATTGAGATGAAAATTATGGAGGCCCAACGAGCGCCTTCCTTATTAAATGCTTAGGCAACACCAAGAGCAAAGGGCACTAGGCCCACCAAAGCCTATCCCCTTGTCATCTATCCCTATGACTAAATCAATAGAGAAGGCCACAACAAGTAAAAAATAATGGAGCACTGAGGCTCTAAAGCAACTAAGGAAAGCAAGGCCTAAGTCCCCTCCATGAGAGATCTATCTCTTAGGTCACATGAAGGAGATGAAGGCCAACAAAATATTAGCAGATAGTGAAAAGGACTTCCTGAATGCATTGACAAAAGTCAAGTAGGCTTCAAAACAAAAAAATACAACTTTGAGCTTGTACGACTTGATTATGACTTCCTCTGCCCACTACGAAGCATTAGTTTGCATGTTGAGCTTCATTCCTATTATGAAGGACATCAGAGTGGATGAACAATCCATCCATGCTATGATGCTATCCCTTTCGCCATAGGAATCAAGTTCAACATCCTTCACATATCACAATGAGGCTATCAAGGTTGACCCTAAGAAGGGTCAAGTTATTACTATGCCACTATTCATCATAATCAACGTAGGGTAGTGTAGAATCCATAGGGTGCACATCAATGATGGGACAACAACCAATGCCATCTCATACACACTCATCGACAAGTTGGATCTTGTCAACCAAATCAAACCTACAAAGACAACATCTCTGAAATCCTTTAATGGTTCATGTGTCATCGTAAGAGGAACAATCATGATAGCCTTCATGGTATGGGAGCAATTACCCACCACCACTAAATTCATTATGATTTAGGAGATGTCAAATTTCAACCTCATTTTGGATAGGCCCTGGTTAGCCTAGTTGTGGGTCATCTCCTCCCCTATCCATCAAGAAATCCACCTCTTGTATGAAGGGTGAGAGGTTATCGTCTATGGTGACCATGCAGCCCCTCTAACCATTAGCAAAATTAACACTAAATAAGGGTCATAGGTGGAGTTTCCTCATGATGCATCCCCAATGAAGGATGAGGGTGAAACACACAAAGCAAACCAACCTGAGGAGTCAATGGGAGTTCCTAACCTCCTAAAGGAAGCTTTGTGGGAAAAATTGTTCTTCAACATAGCTAACAAAGGTCAAGGCGAGTACCATATACTACCATCTAGGCCCTATGTGCCCCCTAATCCACACGGGATTAGGAAACAATGGCATGACTAAGGCTTCCCCTTAGTTCAACTTATGCTAGGTGCCTTCCTACCCCCACTTCTGCATACTTTGCTTGTTTGCATTTTGTTTGTGTTTTACGTTAGCTTGGTTATCTACATTTTATATTATTTTCCTATATTATGCATATATTTCTTTTGTTTGTGCATTTTTGCTAAGTCTATATTTTTACTTGTTTACTTTTCAATAGTTAGTTTACACATGAAAACATTAAAATGCATAAAAATCAAAAAATTCAAAATTACAAAAAATACAATGGCCCGAAAAGGCCTTAAACTAGTGCATGGCCCACCATGGCCTAAAACTGGCAATTCCCCTTACATCACATGGCCCGAAAAGGCCTTAAACTAGTGCATGGTCTGCCATGGCCAAAAGTTGACAATCTCCCTTACATCGCATGGCCTAGGATGTTCTTAAACTATCACTAGGGCCTAAAATGGCCTAAAACTATCAACACACTATTTACACAAGTAGCTTGAAATGGCTTAAAACTAGCAATCGCTATGCACTAGTCACATCAGTTTTTTGCATCATTAAACACAATAAATAAATGCAAAAGTATACTCATCATACACTCCATACAACAACAAAATTTCATTACATTTCATAGAAATAATAGCATGATCATATGCGTTATGCAACAAAAATACAAAAACGTCCAATGATAAGGTTATATTAGGATCTACTCGACCAATGGTGCTAGGTGGATGTGGAGGGCTCTCTTCATTCACTACATCGCTAGGACCTATAGCATCACTTGGTGCCTATCATCAACAACAAAATAGTTAACTTATAAGCAAAAATATAATACCAAAATTAACACAAAAAGCATAAAAATAACATAAAAACTAAATTCAAAGGATCCCACATCGACCATGCCTAGAGGCAAGCTATCAAGGCCCTCCTCCAAATGTTGAAGGATCTCAACCTTAGATATCCACATCCAATCTTCTTGGTCAAATTCAACACCCACAAGGGTCTTTCCTTTGTCCATGGTGATCCGTGCAGGTGGCTACATGGAAAAGGTGACAGATGAAGTCTCCCTTGAGGGTGTGATAATCTTCCTCTTAGGGGAACCACTAACCACTATTTGGTGAGTAAATATCTTGAAGGCCCATCTCCCACCAATCACCTCAACAAACATCTCAAGGCAGTTGTGGCCGAAGAACTCTTCTTTGAGCCACTAAAGATATGCATCTTGCTCATGCTTATAGTGGTGTTTGTGGTTTTTCTATGTATGTATCCACTTGTACACCGTAGTACTAAAATTATTCCAATCTTAACTTTTATAGGCAAGTAGATCCATCTGTAACCACTGGTCAATGATCTTGTAGGTGGCTTCATCTTGCCCTAAATGGTCGACCAATACCTAGCATAGTTAATCTTTGCAGTCTGCTAGGTACTATCTCCTCTTGATCAGGCCACCAAGAAGTCATATTGGGACTGGAGGTTCCTGATTTTCATATCTTCATTCACCACTCTTTCCTAAAGTTTGTGCATGTGTTTCCATAGGTGCTCATTCAAGTGCTTGCAGACCCAAACACCTTTTCACAAAAAAGCACACATTTGTTGATTTCCTCATACACATAGCAAGGCACTTTCTCCACTTCATGAGGGAACTTAGGGATGACATCTACTCTAGCCACTTGGTTTAGATCCTAGTGAAGCTTAGAACCTATTGGCATGTAACAAGAAAATCAACATTAGCCACAAACTAAGCATTTCGGTAAAGAAACATAAGTAAAACAACATCATATGCATACCAAGCTTAGGATCTACCTACTGTAGGTGATCTACCGTATCCTTCATGATGCCTTCCATGAAGGTAAACTTGTTTGACATCTCTACCAATGACTTCATGCAGTAGGTAGGCATAGGTAGTGGACCACTAGTAAGTACATATGAAGCTACAACCTAATAATGCAATAAGCAATAACTAAACAGCCAAGGATGCAAGAGAAAAAGAGTAATAACAAATAGAAATTTAAGGCATTTACTTAGCAAGCCCTCAAGTGTGAGAGTAGGGGGATCTCCCAATGGCACATCATCAAAGAGGCTGGCAAAATCACCCTCATTGGAGTGGAACAACCCCTCTACCTCAAAATACTGGAGGGTATATATACCATCATGCAGCTCCTCCTTATCTACCTCCTCCTCAACTTGAGGAGAGGCCATCTCTACCACCATTACTGCTAATGCTTTAGCAGCCCTCTCACTTGACTTACAAACATAAAATTTTAGCAGTAGCATAGCGTAGTAGAAAAACACTAAAAATATAAACATAAAAAATACAAAAAAAATGCATTTTTACACATACTAACCTACAAAATTGGTGTGCAAGCTTAGGATCTTAAGGTTAATCTTCTTGACACTCATCTATCCAACTACAAGAGTAGCCTCTTCCATTAGGCATGGTTTCTTGATCTTTTCCTTAGAGGGCTCCATCATTTTTGCAATGCGGTAGTTGGCCTTTTTCACATCCCAAATAACAACTAAAGAACACTTGCCTACATTTTCACAAGAATAATGTGACTTCCCTAGGTGGCCTTTGGTCATCATCGAGTATGACTCATTGATCCCCTCTCAAGGGTCTTGTGAGCAAGTGTTTGCAAATATGTGCTTCACCCAAGACTTAGATAGCTACTCATACTCTTGTACTATCCAATAGCTACTATTTTGGATGGCCAGAAGCTCCAAAAATCTTTGCCAATATGCTATGAAAAATGTGAAGTGTACATGAGACCTCACCTGGAGGTTGTAGTGAAGTGTGGTGATCTTTGCATGTAGTCTAATGGTGATGTAGGAGGAACAATTGAACCTCGTGCCCTCCTGTAGTACCTCCTTCATCACCTACACTTGCTCCACCCCAAGGATTTTTCCTTAGGAGAGCAACTTTGGAAAGGCATAAGCACAAAAGAGAGGGTAGAGCTCCTAGACCTCACGCATGGTCACATCTTTAATTAGGATGCTTTTGTAAGACTGGGTGGCTTCCAGCCACTTCTCTATCTCTCCTATGTGGTCCACCTCTCTATTGGCCTTGTCAATGACTAATAGGCCAAAAGTGGAAAGGCCAAAGAGGTTAACAAAGAGGGCCTCATTAAGGTCTAGAACTAGCCTCACTTCACACACACAGGTGAAGAAGTGGTAAACATTGTTGCTAAAGGAGTCTATGATGGTAACCATTTCAGCCACTGGAATGTTTGGGCTAAGGGCAAAAAATAGGTCCATCAACCCAGCATGCATGAGTTAACTGGTCAGCACTGCTAAGGCTTGATGGCATAACCAATGCTATGCCCCCTCTACATCACCATATTTCATAATGATGGTGGCCTTAGTAAAGCCTATGGTGAAAAATGTCACCTATTCTGAAGTAACTACGGTTGCAACATAAGCATAAATAATGTTAGCATCATGTAAGAGAAAATAAAAAAGTGAATGTGAGCAAGCACAAGAACAAAATGATAGATTCTTACATGGAACAAATGGTGTGTGAGATGGAGGTGGTGGTGATGCAAGAATCTCCTTAAGCTTGAGCTCAACACTAGCTCACCCCTCATCAAGCTAATCATAGGCCTTGCATCACTCAAATGCCTTTGAGTACCACTTAGGGTAATCCTTTAAATCACCTTCCAGTTGTTCAAGGATAGCCTCATGAATGTTCAGACTAGAGGAGAACACTTCTAGGATGATGCAAGATAAGGAAAGAGCCTGTTCCTCATCGTGGGGACCCTTGTTATCAACTCTAAATCTAGCATTAAGCATGAGCAGTTGGCGAATAAAAAACTTAGCATGAGTCAATAGCAAGAAACAAAACACAAAATCATAAGAGCACTTACACTCCCATGTAGTGTACAATTTCAGGTGGATTATGGAACACCATATGCATGAGCAGGGTAATAAAGAGGATGTTGCTCTTGTTGTAGCAAGAGAACTTTGGAATCTGCCCAATGCTAGATAAGGGATGAATGCCCTTGGGACCATGGCCCAAACCACCTGCTCTGTCATCATTAGTAGTGGGCTTATCAAACATAAATCTCACTATGTCTTGGTTGGCCCTAGAAAACAATTTCTTAGTGATGATACTTGCAACCTTTGCTACTAAGTATGACCACATCATCACACTAAAGTGTTGTAGCAGGAATGCCAAAGACTCGAATGCTCCTAGCCAAAACCACACTACCTGATAACCCACTCACATATCTGGCGTAGGTGTGTTGGGCACAGGCTTGCTCATGCAATAGAGAATGCCAACGAGCTCCACAACGACTAGGATAGTTTACATTGCCATACATTGCCATACTTAAAGCACATAAAATGGACCCTACGAACACCAATACTTCTGCTCTCCTCATCTCTGACTCTAGCACATCAGTCTTATACCCAGTGACCACCACCAGACCCATAGTGACTCATGGTGAAGTCAACCCTTAGGGGCCACCTCGCCGATCATTGAGACTGTAGGGCTGTGACCCCTCATTCACCACTTTGACCCCTGAGCAATACAACTTTAGATGTGTTAAGATCCAAGCAAACTTACCCGTTGATCAAATGGAACTTGATGTGAAAAGAAAGTATGAAGTCATCAACAAGGGAGGTCATGAATTCATTCATACCCCCTATGATGTCATCCCACTCACTGAATCCCACCATGAACTCCTATCACAACTCCTCATGGCCAGGAACCAAACCTCACGCCAACCCACCATAGAATCACAAAATGGAGATGAGGAAGACAATTTCATGGCTCAATCCGAACATGGGGATTCGTACCATACTCTCAGTCCACATACTTATGTGAACCTATTATTTCACCCATTCACAGGAGAAACCATGTTTCTTTATACAGTTAAAAGCACTCAAGCACATGTGCCCCAATAGGAAGTGCTCACTCTCATTTCCACTCTCCCTATGACCAACTCTCAATTCATCATGCCCATCCCCACTATCCCTCCAATTACTACCTTACCCTCCCTCTTACAAGTACAACCCCAAAAACCCCCCTCTCAGATTAATGTAGGAGCAACTTTCCCATCCCAAGTAATGGGGATGCCATCTGTGATACCCGCTACCACATCAACACACTTCATCCCACAAATGTAGGTTCATACCATACCTTTAGCTCCTCCAATACAATACCAAGTGCAAAACCTTCCTTCGCAACCCATAGTTGGGCAATGGCTCGCCCCTATCGCTCAACAACAACAACAACCTACACCTTTCGGTATGCTGCCCTTAGTAGCACCCACTATAAATATTCCACAAGTGCAACCTTCGATCACTTAACTTTCTTCTTTCTCGCCCATTGTACAATAATCTAACTTGCATACTACATAACATAACCAACCTGCCACTTTACCTAGTGCCTAAGACTGGGCTAAAGCTAAAACGATGATGCAAGAACTCACTGATGAGGTAAAATGCCTCAAAATGGCCAACAATGAAGAGCTTAAAGTATTAGCATTTTACTAAGATGATCCTATTAGCTCTTCGATACCACCATTAACCCTGCCCAAAGGAGTTTCTTTACCTCAACTAACCAAATACAATGGGGAAGGAGACCTTAACACCCATCTAGTCACATTTAGACTAGAATGTCTACTGCTTCAGGCTTGGCCCCATGCAATCTTGCATGTGTTCACCATGTCCCTCACTGGCAAAGCATTAGACTGGTACCGAGCCTTGCCTCGTAACTCCATATCCTCTTTGGAGGATCTCTTACACTAGTTCATTACCAGGTTTAAATACAACTTGAAACCTGAAGCAACCTTAGATAGTCTAATACAGGTAAAACAAGAACTACTTGAACTTGTACAAAAATTTATCCAAAGATGGAGTGCCGCACTCAACGAACTTCATGAGCCAATCCCAGAAACACATCTTCTTACGATTCTTAAGGGAGTTGTGAATGATTTTTTAAAATCAAAGTTGTACTATCTAAATGCGTGCACTCTAAGCCAAGCTTTTGTATAGATTAAAAACATAGAAGAGGTAGCCCAAAATAGTCATGACTCTGCTTACTTAGCCTTTAAAAATCAACACACCAAAAAAGACAAAGAAAAGGCTAAAGCAATAGTAGCAGTAGTAGTGGAGACTCAACCTACCAACATGGGATAGCAAGGTAGACTGCCTACTGCTCCCGTTAACTATGAGAGAACCACTCCTACACACACACCTGAATCATCTACCATGCAAGCTACTAAAACAGGTCATGCACGTACGTTTGAGAGGAAAGACCCTTCTCAATACACACCACTCCCCATGAAGCCTTCCTAGTTGTTAGACCAAATTTTGAAGGCTGGGGCCATTAAACACAAGTAGTTGTCCCTAGCGGCCACCTAGAGACACGACCAATTCTGTGAATTGGTCAAAAACCCAAGCTTAGCAACACCAAATGAGCCTCCTATTCCAAAAGGCTTTAGACTAGATCGATTTTGCGAGTACCATCAACGGAATGGGCATGGTACTAATTATTGTTTCACCTTCAAATACGACATATAAGATATGATTGATAGGGGTGAAATAACATTTGACGATGCCAAACCTGTTAAACCGCAGAATCAATCTATGGGTGTATATAAAGATCCCCTCAACACTAAGGAAGCTCCTTACGTTATTAACACAATCCATATCAGAAATGAGCAAGGAATGCCCAACAAACCTCTCATGATTCAAGTTCCTCATACAACATCAACACCATCCCCACAATCTTTGTATCCCACATACAATTCGCCTACACTGTCAAAACCATTTGTTGTTCGTGTATGCCCTGCCAATGCAATTGCAAATGTGCAACTGCCTACCCGGCCCATTCCCTTTGTGGTCTGAGTGCCACTTGTGGTTGCAACCATGGAGGTACAACCACCAAACCAACCAACTCCTTTCATAATCAGGGTACCCAAACACCCTAATCTTCAACCTCTTATTCCTCAATCGCAAACCAAACTAACCCCATTCGTCATCAGGGTGCCTAAACACCCTGACACACAACCACCTCCAACTATTCAACTACAATCCCAACCCACTCCATTTGTAATCTGGGTCCCAAAAAAACCTGATATTCAAACTCTAACGGTTCCCCCACGACCTTCGTGAGAATGCCTCGCCGACAGACTTACTAGAGAATGGTTAGAAAAAGAACATTGAGGTCTTGAATTGGGATTGCCAAAACCCACTCCCCTCAATGCTATACCCATGGCTCAGACATTGAATGAGCCAAGAACGAGTCATAAAGGAAAATCATCAAACATGTCGGATACATTAAAATCAATAGTTGTAGTAGATCCTATGAAGACTAATCCACATGAAATACAATTGTTGGGTCCCATGGACCAAATCGCTACTAACAAAACTATACCCAATAGTAAAGACTTGGCCACAGCCCTAATGCAGGTCACACAAGTGCTCAAATAGAAGAACACATCTCTAAGCTTGTATGACCTCATGATGACTTCTTAAGTACATCGTGAAGCCTTAGTATGAATGTTAACCTTGATCCCTATCACTGAAGACTTACCAGCAAATGGACCCTCAATCCATGCAGTAATGTCTTTGCCTCAAGGGTCATAATCAAAATCATTAGGCTTCCATACAAATGACATCAAGATAGATGAAAAAACTAGAGAAGTCACCACCGCACCCATGTTTATAACGATACAAGTAAACCAGTTAAAAATACATAGAGTGCACGTAGATGATGGAGTAGCTACAAACATAGTACCTTACCCCATCATCGAATAGTTAGGGCTAATGGAGAAAATAAAATCGAGTTCCACCACATGTCTGAAATCATTTAGTGGGTCACACATAGTAGTCAAAGGAATGCTCACTTTGAATTTCATAGCAGGGGATCGATTCCCCACATCTACAAAGTTCGTGGTCATTGATGAGATGCCTGGTTTTAACTTAATATTGGGATGACCTTGGTTGGCCCAATTAAAATTAGTATCATCCCCCATACATCAAGAGATCAACCTACCTTATGAAGGTGGCGAGATCATCATACACGGGGATGCGGCTACATCCACCATCTCTTCACACACTGACGTAAACCAAGGCTCATAAGTTAAATTCGAAGAGCCTGAAAATGACCATATTCTAAATGAGCCTAAACAAGACACAACCATTGAACAACCAAAGTAAGAACATATAACAAATGAAAACCAAAGTGACAACCAACTCATAAACCATGATCCTCCTAAAATAAAAGAAACTTCACTTGATGCGGAAACCACCCAAACTGTACATACTTCGTCAAATATAGAAACTTCACAAAACATAGGAACATCACAACAAATTGACGTAGAGCCCATTCCCCCGGATGTCTCTTGGTCTAAATTACCATTCAATGTAATTAGCAAAGGAGATGCCAAATACAGAATTACACCCATCAGTCCTACCCCTAAAGTTAAAATATGAAAAATCAAAAAATTACTAAATAGTTGACATTCTCCACACATGTCTGAAATGACGTAAAACTACTACTTGTCCGAAATGACGTTAAACTATCATATGTCCGCAATGACATAAAACTAGTCACCATAAAAAATGACTGGTCCGTTGGAAAATTCACTGAAATAGGTCAAATCCATTTTATTTCCTTGCAGCCCGAAATGGCCTTAAACTAGTGCATGGGGCTCGAAATGGCCTAATAGTAGAACATGTTGCATTTCAAATTTGGTTTGCTTTTTGTTTACAAATTATAATTTCGTTTACTTTTCATTTATAGTCTTATTCTTGCCAGCATAGTTATGCTTATTTCCAAAGACTCAGACAAGAAAACTCCAAAAAAAAATATTTTATCTTTACATCTTTGTTTACAATTGTCATTAAAGTTGAAATAAAACTTAAAACTTAAACAACAAAAAAAAAGGAGATATAAGAAAAACAATAAAAAATGTATAAATGTATAAGTTTATAATATTAAACCTTAACAATGTTCATACATTTTCTTTACACAGTCCACAAAATTACAACCCAAAATGATCAAATTTGTTAACAATAATATGTCAACTTAAACATCACCAGGAGGGGCCTAATCCCCAAGCTCATCCGCATTATCCTATCCCACTCCACTGGGGCCACCATCATCATACTCATTATGACCCTGTAAAGAAACAACTAATCAGTAAACAAATAAAAAGAGAATTAATTAACTAGAAAATTACAAAAGGTTGCAAGAAAAATACTCACAGACGAAGAAGGCCTTAGGCTAAATTCTATATGACATAGAATTTCTTCTTCAGGTACAGATGACCAATCCATATCTTCAAGGCCTAAGTCAATGTTGGCTAGTACTTTGCTCTTGTCCACTGCCATCCAGGAAGGACGTTGAAGAGGAAATGTACCTATAGATACCTCCTCAGAAGTAGTAGTGATGGTTCTTTTAGGGGATCCGTCCACTTCAGTGCATTCCTTGAATCTGTTATAGGAGGATTGTAGACCTAAACCTTCCCTGAAAATTTCTAATCGACGTTGCTCAACGGATGCCTCTTTTAGCCACTTCTTGTACTAATATTTGTGGTCCTTTTTGTCTTGGCCCCACTTTCGTACCTTACCCACAAAGGCTTTCCAATCCTGGCATTTTCTATTCAACAAATCAATTTGAGCCTTGCGTTCAACCAGCTCCTGGGTCACCTTTACCTTTCTATTCAATACATTCTAGTATCTAGCATATGTGATCTCGGAGGTGTGCTAGGTACCATGCCTAGCCAGCTTAGCAGCTGCAAAATCATAACGAGACTTATAATCATTTCATTCTTCTACTAGCTTGGCATTCTCCTTTTTGGCCATTTGAACTTGAAGCCAGAGTTGTTCAATCAAGTGCCTACAAGTCCAAAGAGATCTAGCGTTTTGTATCATGCACCCTGCGACTGCATCATAGATCTTCCTTGGAACTTGTCCGATCTCTGGAGGAAGTTCAGGCAGGCCATCAATATGGGTTGCCTCAGATGGGTCCCATTTAAGCTTCGCCCCTATCAATACAAGAAACATGACTTAGCCAATCCAACATTAAAACAAACAAAAAAATGAAGGAACTCAAAGTGTTTAATGTAAGTACCCAGCTTAAGATTTGCCTCTTGAATATGATCAACCACTTCATTCACTATGCCCTTAACAAAATCTATTTTATTTGGCATCTTGATCCAAGTGTCAAGTTCATCCGGAGATGATGGACCGGCTATGGTTGTTGTTTCAACAGGTGGTTTTAACATAGGTACATTCATTCGAACACTAGAGGCCTCCATGGTTTCAGCACCTAAGTCTTGCAACAAAAAAAATATAAAGTCATAAAAAAAACTAAAAAGAAAAGAATAAACCAAGAAAACATAGAATGAATCAATAAAACATACAAAACATTCCTTGGTCATGCAGCTTTGGTGAATCACCAAGATGTAAACTCCCCTCAAAGAAGCTACCCATATTCTCATTCTCACCATCCTGATCGCCAATGAGGTCCTTATCCATGACTTCTTCCATACGTTATTCCATACACTCTTCCATACGTTCCTTTGTAGAGATGCAAATCTCCTTAATTTTGTCAACACTAGCTTCTTCCTCACCTTGATCAATGGGGATCTCCTTTTCCTCCATAATCAGAGCTAATTCTTCCCTTCTTCTTTCAGGAGCTACTTCAGATAATATTTATAAGTTCACAATTAATATAACACCAATAAACACAAAAGTAAAATAAAAATAAAATAAAATAATAATAAATCATAAAAAACTTACCATGTTCGGACAACTTAAATCTTATACGCTTTACCTGCGGTGGATTAACTTCGGGTGCAGGTTCCCTTAGCTGCTTAGGTCTCTGAACTTCAGATTTCACCATCTCGATTGTTTCCTTAATGACTCGATTAGCTCTCCTAGCATAGTGAGGCACACTAGCTGGTTCCAACCCTACACTATCACATGTATGGTGGGAAGCACTAGCTGTATCTCTGATTGTAACAGAGACTGATTCCCCTACACACTCGGGAGCATCTTGAGACCATGTGACATTGAATAAGTGTTGTATCCATGGGCAAGACAACTGGGCGCAATCCCTTAACATATGCTCATTACCTATGTGGACTACTAGAAACTTGGCTAGTCTACGAAAGTAACTCGCAAAGAATGAAAACATAAAATGGGATTGTGCCTCCACATTCACATGTAATCTAATAATCTCCCTATGGAAATCAGAAAGCAAGAACTGTGCCCAGTTGAAATGCATCCCAGTATCTAGAACTAAACGCATAATACATACAATTTCTACTGTAAAATTTTTTACTTGGGAGAGAGATTTAGGAAATGCACATGCTCTAAAAAATGGGTACAATTCATTAACTTCTATCACTTTGATGTTACCCTGCATGGGGAAGCCCTTAGAACCTTTCCTTATTCCTAGCCATTCCTCTAATTTCTCAATTATACAGATCTCTTTAGTTGCTTTGTTTATAGTAATTTTAGCACCATCTGCTGGCACACCAAAGAGATTTAAGAAGAACTATGTGGTCAGATGGAAAAAAACTTTTACCCCCCAAACTAGTGTGCTAAAATAGGTAACCGCCTTGTTGAATGAATCAATGATGGAAACCATCTCAGTCACGGGAATGCTGGGAGTCAAAGTAGTAAAAAGATTCATTAGACCCGCATCAGTTAGACAAGTGATGACATGGTTAGATGCCTTGTCACGCAACCATCTTTGAGCATCCTCCATCTCCCCAAACTTCATGTGTAAAGTACCCTCGGTGCGGCTAGTTATGATGATAGCTCCATCAGGGGTAACGTCTACTGTGAAAAGAGGTATCAAAAGACAAACATAAGGTATCAAAACATCATCACTTACCACTAGTAAATGGATCAGGCATGTTTTGAGTTGTACTAACATCTTCAGGAAATACTGGACCATTACAAGACCAATCCACATGTAGCCATCCCCGAGCCTCACATCACTCAAAGGCCCCAGAGAATTGATGATGGTAATGGATGATATCACCCTTTGTTCGAGCTAATATGGCACCACGAAGAGTGGGGCCCACCATAAGAGCCTCCAAGGTAGTACGTGTCAAGCTAAGTCCATCATTATTTTTGTGTTCTCCATTCGCATCAAATCGGGGGGCCTGTGAGAAAACAATCATCCTACATAAACAACAAAATAGCATTAAACCAAGAAATGAGGATAAATCAAACAAGCTTACCTATCCACTCGATATACTGTTCCAGGTGCATTTTGCAACAATGTGTATGCGTGGAAAGCTAGAAAAAGAGTGCTATTTATGTTATAATGGCTACATGAAGGTAAGTACCACACACGAGTTAAGGGACGAGTAGATTGAGGCCCTTCAATAGGACCATTCCCAATCTTAAACAGTCCCTCATCTATATCAACCATGAAAACTAGTATCTCATTGGACGAGCCAGGTAATATGGTCTCAATAACACTTCGTGCTAACTGTTCACTTAAATGAGACCATATCACAACACTGAAACATTGCAGGATAAAGGCTAAGAACTTGCTAGCACTTGAACGGAACCATAACGCTTTTGACACGATCGTCATGTCATGTGAAGGAACATTAGGTTGCACAGCACCAAACCATGTGAGCACTCCCATAAGCTCTATAACCAACAAGAAGGATTTAAGTTCCCTACGAATAACCAAAAATCTATGGTAAGTACATAAACATAACTGAATAAAAAAAAAGACAAACATCAAAACACATAAAACATACAGCCTAGTAAGGCCTTAAATTGCCATCCGTCCTAGAGATAAGACGATAAACTGACACCACAACATCCAAAGTACATAGAACACATTACACATCCATATAAACGTGTAAATCAACTCATATAAAAAACATACAAAATAAGACCCCACAACCATGATCAAAAGTTAACATTAACACATAGTCTGCATAACACTTAACTTTTTGTTTAACACTTAGAAAATTTTTGTTACGCACCAGTTCATGTATTTAACACTTAGAAAATTTTTGTTACGCATACCAATTCACATGTTCCATACTTAGAAAATTTTTTATGTATGTATACACTGCCATTTTAGAAGATCAACACTTAGTCAAGATTCAAGCTCGCATGCTGGGCGTATACCTTGAGTGTATATGCTGTAATCTTCACACTTAGGCAGATTTTGACTTAGACAAATTTTGATAGTTTGACCCCACACGCTGCCTGACCTACACTTAGAAAATATGACATCCATAGAGCCTGCACGTTGTCCATCTAGATCCTACACGTTGACCATACAATGTCTATATGCTGACCATCACCAAAACACATCAAAAATCTACATGCCATAGAAAAATAAACACCAGTAACAGAGGTATACACTGAAGGTGGATTCAACACAAAATCTATACTAAAATAGACACTATTTCTAACATACACTATAAACATCCTAGGACACACATGTTGTCAAGCACATGCTATCCTGGACACATGCTACACACGCACGCGCTACATGTAGATGTTCACATTGTATACATTGAAACAGTAACTAAAAATGGTAGGAAAAGCATGAATCAGAGAGCATTAAGGAAGCATACTGGCTCATGGATTTGCCCCATGAATTGATCCTTGGTTGAATAAGATGCTGGAACATCTCCTCACTTTCCTCTACGAATGTTATGGTTGCCTCCTTTTTCCCTTTTTTTTCGTGCTTGCCCTTGCCCATGTTTCTCTAGATATCGCAAACCTTGTACGTTGTAGATCTTATACGCTATGGATGCTGGTAAGTAGATCTGAATGTTCACAATCAGATCTATGCAGATCTGGCCTTGCACGTGGTAGATCTGACTTGAAATGTTGTGGATTTGGCTTCGTACATTGCCGATCTGGTCTAGGATGTCATGGATCTCACAGATCTGAACACTGCGATTGCAGATCTGAATCTGCATGTTGAATACCTAAACGTTACAGTTGCAAATCTAAATCAACTGTGTGTAGCTCCGAGTGTTCAAGGCATTCACGCTACCACTCTGACTCTATTCAGTTCACGTTGGCTCTGTTTGGCGTACGTTGTCTCTATTTCGTATACACTGTCTCTGTATTGTATACGCTATCCCTGTTTGGTCTACTATTTGGTTTATGCTAATAGAAGCAAGTGATTTTTGGTTGAAACTGAGTAAAATGATAGCAATGACTTCTCTGTTTTCACTGTTTACCCATTTTATACCCTTCTCGGTAATTTGCATATTTTATTATGTAAATTTTCAGTTAATTTTACCACATATTGGAGTTAATTTTAACCACATATTAGCCTTTACGCTAACCCCTGGCATGAAGCGCCCAAGCTCTTAAAAACAAAAAAATATAATAATAAAAACAACAAAATAAAAATAATAAAATAAAGTATACAACGTTGCCCCTTATTATGGGTATGCTGAACCCCTTGCTAAGAGCAAAAAATTAAAAAGTTAGAATTATGTAAGAGTTTGATGAGACGTGATTTTCATAGGCTGCAATATCGCATACGTGATATCGTGTCCACCGCGATATCGCATCCCCCACGATATTGCGTACGCGATATCGCGTCTTCCCTATGATATCGCATATGTGATATCGTAATCCACTGCCATATCTATAAATAAGAGGTGGCTTTCCTAGTTTTAAGCATCCTAGTTTTAGAGTAGTGAAGCTCTGGCAATTTGACCCCTCCAGAGTTAGATATTTTTCCCGTGTCTGCCCGCAGTGTGGTGAATGTAATTATACCGTGTCTTTATTCGAGTGTGTCGTACTTGGACACGCATATGATTGGAAATAAAGATCGAGATTACTTCATCATTGCAGCATTCACTTTGTTATTTATTTATTTTTCATTTATTTAATGTTATTTACTGTTTTCTCTCTCTCACCCTTAAACTCCTAGAATGCGGAATGAGTACGACTTGATTATGAGCATTTAAGTGTGACTACTTGGTAGCCCAGTGGTGTAGCTAGGATCTACGCTTGGTAACCTAGTGGTATACTTGGGATCTGTGCTTGGTAATCCCAATGGCATACCTAGGATCTACACTTGGTTGTCCTAGTGGTAGTCGTGCACGAAGTCCAAGATGTGTACGGTTGATCAAGGAATCGATTGCTCGTCGCACTTAGGCTAGATTAGATTTTCTTATCCTTTTCCTCCTAGTTTAGTTTAGTTAATATTATTTTCCACTGCCTTCAAGAGTAGCATAGATTAGGAAACACATCATACACCTCATCTAGACTAAACCATACGTGACATATGCAACACTAGTCTAGGTGGGAAGACAATGAACTGCGACCTAAGGCTAACTATCTAGGTCTCACAACTAGTCCATCTGCGGAGTTCGACCGGATCATGCATGCAACACTCGTTTCATATGGTTGAGTGTAGGGGTACCTTGCCACTCATCATTGGCACCGTTGCTGGGGATGGTGCTAGTTATCTAGATTAGTTATATCATATAAAGTCGTTGTAAAGGACTTAACGATATATCTCTTAAAAAGAAGAAGTTATAAAAAATCACATAAATTCACACACAACAATGCCTCTCCTACAAGATGATAATAACGCCACACTTAGTAAGGAAGTTCATTGGAGAACCAATGAGCTATATGACAATGAAGATTGGAGTATACAACCTGAAGTGGGAGTTTCTTATAAAAATGAAAAAATGCAACGTCATCCTAACATACGAAGACATAACTTACCTGATGACAATGAACCCCCACTGGCCACTACAAGCTTCACACAAATACAAGAGGTTGTTCGAATCTCACGTAGGCATCGTGAAGGGAGCCTTCTACCCAGGCTCGATTTAAATAACTTTTTCAAATTTTCAGGAGGCTATGACTTGGATCCACATCAACATTTATTAGCCTTCTACGATGCCTGCACATGGAATAACATTGATAACAGTTGGCAAAAAATGAAGCTCTTTCCTATGACACTCGTTGACCAAGCTAAAGTATGGTATAGATTGTTAAAACCAAATTCAATACAATGCTGGTCAACAATGGTAGAGGTGTTTAACAAAAAATATCAAACCTACACAAGAGTGTCAGCCTTGAGGAAACAAATCCAAGGATGGAAACAAGAAAAACATGAACCCTTGGACATGGCCTTAGAAAGATATTATGCACTATTAAACAACTGTCCAGGCCATGGGTTTTTCAAGGAAAGGCTAATGTACCATATTGTTGATGGGCTACATAATGAAACCAGAGAGACCTTAGGAATGTATGCCCAAGGTCAACTATACAACCTACAAACCCATCAAATCCAAGAGCTTATTAAGCAGGTAGCAAAAGAAGAAGGAGAATTAGCTACATGGGAGAGTGTTGAAAAACATAAATGGGACCAAAATCTCAACTTAACAAAGGTCCATGATCATAACAAGGAGAGATCAAGAAATCTCAAGGTAAAAACATCATCTTTGCCAATATAACAATCATTAGAAGAAGCCGAGGCAAAGATCAATAAGATGTTGGAATGGATGAATCAAAAGTGTGGAGAATATGTTAACACCATTGGAGATAGAGTTTTGACAACCCAAGAAGTAGGAAAAAATAGTAGACATTTGGAAAAAAAGACTAAAGGGAATAAGTGCTCAATTGCTAATCATATGTATGAATGCAAAATATGCCTGTATGATCACCCCAAGGGTCAATGCCCAATATTGTTACATCTACATGAGAATTGGGGAAATACGCTACATCTAGAGTTCGTACAAAGATACTGTGTTAGATCACAGTGGCAACAATCCTAGTCATGGGGGAGACCACCCTCAGACTGGAGGCACCCTTTACATTTTCTGAATTCAAACGCTTATCACGTTCAACATCCTGTTTCTCCATTCGGGTTACCATACTCTATCTCACCACAATACTATTCTCCAAAATACTATCAACCCATGCCTCCAACACAACCACCACCTTGTGCACCTTATACTCCTCCTAACTTTCAACATTCTTATCCTTTCCCTCCTTCCACAATGCCACCAACTATTCCTAAGGTGTTTGTACCACCGCAACCCACGAACAACACTTGTGCTACTGCTTCTAACAACAATGAAAAGCCTCTTCAACATCAAAGGCTTCCTTTCTTTAAACACGACCATAGGAAGGGACAACTTAATTCTGAGGCCACTGCACCTTCCAACTCAACACAAGTCCAACAATGTGGTGCACCATTACCTTTGAACCCAACACCTCATGTAACTTCATTAGGGCCACCAACTTACACTCCAACAACTATACGGCCCACTGAAGACAACCATGGGAGGCATCAGCCTAATCCTTGCATACCATCTAACGGTCCTAAACATCATAGTGGGTCAACTTATTATCTAGGAACTACATCGTATGAAGTGCCCCACTATGTTTATTATAAAGTGTGTGAAATCCAAGGTGATAAGTATGGACCAGTTTCAATATTTCCAATATGCAAGGATCCTCATTTCCCATTTATTAATCCTTGCCATACTCAATTGTTTAGTTATGGGGCACACCCCCCTTTTCAATGACAAGCAGGATTAATAAATATTTTTCATTTTATTTAATTTTACAACTTTTTGTTTTTAGTTTTTCATTTTTCAACTTTTGGTTTTGTCTTTTTGTGTGTTTGTCTTTTTCCATTTTTTGTAAGTAATCTCATCTAAGAATATAACACTCATGTGGATTATTGGTTGAGATGTGTTTTATGTTATTAAGTCATGAGTGATCAATTATTTGAAATAGTGAACCCATTACACCCACTCATCCACTCTATAAATAAAGAGGTTTTGTTCGAGGGTATAGTGATATTCTTGAAAATTCTAAAACTTAAAATTAATTTTGTGTTATTGTACCCAGAATGAAGAAGGATGGACCAAGAGGGAATGATTAGGGTGTGACATCAAGGGAACTTGTGGATTCTCTTTGGTGACATCTGTGGGTGTTATCATGCAATATGGTTGTACTAAGATCCTTGTAGATCTAATGAAAAATGGAAGTAAGAGTAATCAAAAGGGCACTTAAAATTCAAAAGCTATTCTAGGGGGTCCCACTGTAAAGACATGTACCCATGCCTGAAGGTTGGTGGCTTCTCTAGATTCAGTAAAGTGAAAAAAAAAAGAAGAAAAGAAAAAGAAGTGCCATAAAACAAAAATCACTCCTCCCTTGTACTCAATACCAAGTGATCGTACGCCTTATTGTTATGGTATTCTTATAGTTGTTCACCATGGGATGAAGCAATGCAATGTCACTAATTAGAAGGATGGACTTGGTCTTAATCTTGGAACGATGGGTTAATGACACGTTAATCATGCTTTACATGCAGGATTCATTGTGCCCTGGGTTAGATACCTCATGTCCCAATCTCTACGATCCTTTCTATACTCCGTCTCATCTCACTGTTCATGTAATTATAGCTCATGTCCCATGTAACATAGAATTTTCATCTCATTTCGGTGATATTTACATGTGTGTGTTTTGTGGAGTTAGTGCAAATTACATTTAACCCTTCTAGTGCACATAGACACTTTAAGTGTGATTACAGAAGGGCATAATAGGTTGAAACCTGCTTTGGGGAGGACCCACTTGTGTAATTTTGTTGTAATCTTCATTAATTCTCTAGTCCAAACACACAATTTCTTACTCTCAGCTTAATTTTTCATGATATTCTTTCCCTTATTAGTATCCCTCTGATTCAACGTTCCTATGAATAATCACATAGCCTTTTTCTCTACCATGCAAGGTCCTTATTGATAAATTCCACACCATCATAATTTTTGTGCCTTCAGAACTAGTTGAATTTCCCTGGAACCCTTTAACAATCGTCCAAATGTCCTTAGTTTACATTGTTTAATTTCAAAAGAAATATTAAAAATTCGGTACATTCTCTAAGTGTTGTAACTTCAACAAAAATATATATACGTAACCCCCCTGTGCTAATCAACATCATTTTCAACTGCTCATGCAGGGGGAGCTTTTCAAAATTCCTCTCTATGACTTGCAATTGCACATCCCTTGTTTTCATATCCATAACTTACTCGCTGGTACTTCGATTTTCATTCCGTTTGAACCTACTTGAACTTGGAGTGTTTAGCTTAGTTGTAGGGGAGGGGGCACATGCCGAATAGCATATAAATTTTTTGAAATTCATCATCGCCCAAAGAAAATTATTAAGGGTAATTAGTTATAAAATAAAGAATAAAATGTGTCAAACACAATTTCATCCCCTTAGCTATACCAGAAAATTAAATTGGGAAACCACCTAAGCAAAGAGGACTCAACATTGTAATCTTTCAGGGATATGTTCTTCCAATAATTAACATCACATGGAAATAAAGTAAATTTATTAAGGCATGCAGTAAGGTATAACCTAACTTTGGTAACAACCTTACTAACAATTGGTCCCGTGTGATTGCAGATGGCCCCGAAACGTGGACAATAAGAAGGTCCTACTCAAGGTGCGATCGAACGATCTCAAAGAGGTGGAAGAAAATATCCTACTGGACAACATGCAGAACAGGAGGAACAATCATTCAGTTTTCATCAAGAAGATCCTCCTACTGTACGGTCTGTGTAGGCAGAAGCAGAAGATACCCTCTCTGAATGTGGTGTCTGGTACTCAAGGGAAACGTACCAATTTTGACATAATAAAATAGAAGGCACCATGGTTAAAATTTGTGGTGTGACTATTGATTTCTCTGTTCAAGCCATTTCAGAAGTATTAAACCTTCCGAACACAGGGCCAAAGGTTTCTCAGAACCAACTGGGCACTTTTAGAACTAAGGAACTTAATAAACTATTGACAGAGAATAAAAGGGTGGAAGAAGAAAAAGCGAAGGCTGACTAGGTTGCCTCTATGGCACAAGTGCAAACTTACATGCACGCCAAGGCACTCAAGGCCTTACAAGAGGAGAAAATCCAGGCCATACTTCAATGCCATCAAATCCCAAGACTTGGAGCACAAGAAAAGGGAAAGACACCAATGGAGGAGCCACCGCCACCAGGAACTACATGAGTTCCACCATTTTTGTAGTCGTAGTATTTTTTCTCTGTGTTGTCTCTTCCCACACTACAGCATTAGTCCATTTCTTTTTCTAGTTAATAATCCCATACCTATCCACTGTGTAATTAATGAATCTTGTTCTCCTTGTAACTTGAGGATGAGTTTTTATTTAGTCTTGGGGGTATGATGAGATGCGATTCTCATAGGCCACGATATCGCATCCACCATGATATCACATCCCCCTCGATATCGCGTACGCGATATAACGTCTTCCCTACGATATCGCGTACGTGATATCACAGTCTGCCGCCATATCTATAAATAGGAGGCAGTTTTTCCAATTTTAGGCATCCCAATTTTAGAGTAGCGAAGCTCTAGCAGTTTGATCCCTCCAGAGTTAGATTTTTTTCCCGTGTTTGCTCGCAGTGTGGTGAATGTAATTGTACGGTGTCTTTATTTGAGTGTGCCGTACTTGGACACGCACATGACCGGAAATAAAGATCGAGATTACTTCATCATTGTAGCATTCACTTTGTTATTTATTTATTTTTTATTTATTTAATGTTATTTACTATTTTCTCTCTCTCACCCTTAAACTCCTAGAACGCGGAACAAGTAAAACTTGATTACGAGCATTTAAGTGTGACTGCTTGGTAGCCCAGCGGTGTAGCTAGGATCTATGCTTGGTAACCCAGTGGCGTATTTGGGATCTATGCTTGGTAATCCTAGTGGCGTACCTAGGATCTATGCTTGGTAGTCCCAGTGGTAGTTGTGCACGAAGTCCAAGATGTGTACCGTTGATCAAGGAATCGGTTGCTCGTCGCACTTAGGCTAGATTAGATTTTCTTACCCTTTTCCTCCTAGTTTAGTTTAGTTAATATTATTTTCCACTTCCTTCAGGAGTAGCATAGATTAGGAAATACATCATACACCTCATCTAGACTAAACCATACGTGACATATGCAATACTAGTCTAGGTGGGAAGGCAACGAACTGTGACCTAAGGCTAACTATCTAGGTGCCACAACTAGTCCATCTACGGAGTTCAATGGGATCACGTGTGCAATGCTCGTTTCATATGGTTGAGTGTAGGGGTACCTTGCCACTCATCAGAGTTTTACCCATGTTGACTCCTTTTGTAATGTTGACCCCATAGGATATAAGCCCACCACAAAAAAATAATAAAAATAAAAGTAAATAAAATAAAATATACAACATTGCCCCTTGATTCTAGGAACGCTGACCCCCTTTACTTCACCAAAATTTAAAATTAAAAATAAAATATATATATACAGTACATAGCTACTCACCACCCCCCCCCTCACTCATGTTGACCACTTTTGCTTAAATTTAGGAAATAAAAAAGAAAAAAAATTAAAAGAAAAAGTATATTAACACATGCCCCCCAACCACACGTTTCTAAAGTTAAACATAAATATGGATTGAAAATAAAACAAAAAATCATCAAAAAATCATGATGGCCTTGTATGGCCTTAAATTGCCATGACTAGTTTGTTATGACTATAAACTGACATGCATGGCCCGGTATGGCCTTAAACTGCCCTGCGTTCGGGTATGACGATAAACTACCATGGCATGCCTTAGTCCTATTTAAACGTATAAATTACTTACATGAGAAAAATAGCAAAACCACCTTGCTAACATTGCTCACTATTTATTGGCAGGAGCAAACACCATGAACAGCAAGCAACTATTCTTACCACTGTCTATCAATGGACCACACGGAACGATTACACAAGAAATCAACATAGAGTCCATTGACTTAGACTCAACAGCATACGACACTTTTGTGGCATCAACTCAACAAACGCTTGATTTATTTGAAGGAATGACCAAGACTTTGGACCTAGAAACCAATAACATCACTGAAGACCCCTTAGCTGAAGTCCCCATAACTATGTCAGATGGCGAAGTTAAGATCCTAAAACTAAGCACATTATTGAGCCCACTTGCCAATGACATAGCATGAGCACTTAAAGATAACATGAAAGAATTCTCTTGGTCTTACACTAACATGCCTAGGCTTGACCCTCAAATAGTCTTGCACAACATCATACTTGATCCAAAATTAAGACCAGTGAAACAAAAAGCATGCAAGGTCAAGCTTGAAGTAGCATTGGTAGTTCGCAATGAGATCACCAAGCTTTATCAAGCTGGTTTCATTCGGGCTATTGACTACGCTAACTCAGTATCCAACATGGTCATTGTCCCAAAGAAGAACAGAAGAATTTGCTTATGCATTGACTTCTGGGACCTCAACATTGCAACCATAAAAGATGATTTCCCCCTACCTAGCATTGATCAACTTGTTGACTCAACCATTGGGCATGCCTTGTTATCTTTTATGGATGAATTTTCAGGATATAACCAGATTCGGATTAACCCTAAACATTAGCTCAGGATGACCTTTATGACACCATGGGGTACTTTTTGCTACACGATGATGTCATTCAGCCTCAAGAATGCCGATGCTACATATCATAGAGTAATGACATTTATCTTTAGTGATTATATCTTCAACTTGCTCAATGACTATGTAGACGACATTACGGTCAAATAAAAAAAAAGCAAACAAAGAGGGGCCAATGAAAACACCACAAAATTTTGGCTAGCACTTTCAGACAGAAAATAAAGCTGAGTCATGATGATCCCCAGCATGACCAAGCTCTAGAGCATCAAAACAGCATTGAATGGAGCATAATTGAAAAGGAAAAAGTTCCTCAGGATCCACAGGTAACTACATTAGCATTTGGCATCAGGAATTTCAAGTTTTGGGTTCAAAATACTTGGTTTTGACCAAGTATACTCTATTCACGCTAGTCTATACGCTGGCTAGCGTACAGACTAGCATATGGTAACTTTTGGGCCCCAAAAATGAGTCAAAACATGCCAGAATTGAGCATTTGGACCCCCCATGACCTTCCCCATGGTTCCCAGTAGCTCTAGGCCTCCTAGAAATTTAATTTTGGGTCCTAAATGATGTAATTTCATGTGTATACGCTAGGCACACCTAGCTATACATTGGCCAGCGTATACCATCAAAAGGGTCCAAAATAGGAATCACAGAGTAATATTTTCACATCAAATCTACTCTTGAAGGTAGGAAAACTATTGAGAATCATCACTAGCTCCTGAAGATCAATTTTTGACCTTGAAATGATGCATTTTCATGTGTATATGCTGGGTACACCTTGCTATACACTGGCTAGCGTATAGCCCAATGTACACCACCATGAACGAGGAAAATCAGGCACTTTTGGATAAGTTTTCAACCTAGAATCGATCCTCAAGACATGGGCAATAAACCTACAAGGTCACAAGCTTCAAA
Source organism: Gnetum montanum (assembly GCA_015680685.1). Lineage (NCBI taxonomy): Eukaryota > Viridiplantae > Streptophyta > Gnetopsida > Gnetales > Gnetaceae > Gnetum > Gnetum montanum. Next base: position 464,933 of record MNCI01004504.1, read on the forward strand.
AACATTAGTTTTGGGCTCCCAACGACCCATTTTCACCTGTTTATGTAGAGCACACCTTGGTATACGCTGGCCAATGTATAGCTCAGCGTAGACCACCAAAATAGGCCTGAAACTACATCAAAATGAAGTTAAAATTGGGATTCGAACACCCTGGAGGATCAGCAGTGCTTAGACATCAAGGGACAAGAATAAGCGTATAGCTTCAGACATCCAACATGGTAGTTCATGAGGTGTATGCTGAGGTTGATGCTAGCCAACGTATAGCCCAGCATAAACCCCACAAAGTCCTCCAAAATAGCATCAAATCAAGGAAAAATTGGCTCAAATTTGACATACAGTATCCTCAGGACATGAGCCATGAAGATCTACTAGTATAATTGGCTTTGGAGGTCAAACGTTGGTCCAACATGCATCATTTATGGTCCATACGCTGGCCAACATATGGAGCGTATACGCTAGCATATACGCCAGCGTACACACGCTAGACACCCAATCTCATATGCTGAATGTTGTATGTGGATGCCAACACACACCAGAGCATTTCAAGACATGCTGAGGACAAAAAATAGTAGGCCAGATCATGGATCCAAAATCCAGAGACATCATTCTTGTTGTAACATACAAATTCTTTTGTAAATTTTAAGTTTTTTGACCATTCTAAGCCTATATGCTGGGCGTTCATACGCCAGCATGTGTAGTACATGCTGTACAGTTGTAACATATCCACCTATCTCCTGATCTAAATTTTTCTCACCTCATAGCCACTCATCTCCTTCCAGATCTGAATCTAACGTCCAAGATCTTATAAAAACCCCGATTTTTCACTAGATCAGGAGGAAATTTTGAAAAATGGACACAAAAATTGAATCTAGTACACTTATCAAATTTTGGCATCAACCTCTAAATGCTAGGAATTAGACTTGGATGCTACATTTCCCTGCAACCCAAAACCTGCATCTTCCAGCACCCATCATCACCCACCGGGGCTAAACGTCTACCTTGTGATCAATCCACAACTGCGTTCTGACCAGTGCACACTGTAATCATTTTTCAATACAAAATAGTTTACATTTTTTCTAGATTTATTGCATTTTTCTTTATTTTTTTCTAGTTTACATTTACATTCTCGTTTACATTATTGCGACTGTTTACGTTTAATGTGCATCGTTTACGTATAACCTAATGCATTGCAAAGTGCGTGCGTTCAAGGAACTATGCCTTCATCCATTCTAGCTTGCCCTCAAGCAAAGGTAGGGTCTTCTATATTTCTTCCATGGATCTCCCGGTGTTTGTTTTATTCCAGCTTTGCATTGACGATTTCGAATAGTACATTATGCTCTAGATTGTAGTCAACGTAGTTAGCACACCAGTGGTCAATTTTGCAAATTTTCCTAGGTGCCAAGCCAGAAGCTATCAAACTTAGTGAGGATGGAATAAATAGTTTGATAAACCTTCCAACTACTGGACTACACTCCCTACTATGCTTCAAAGTGTAGTTTTCATACTCTATGTAGTCTGCACTCCAATGGCTAATTTTGTAGATTTTCCTAATTGTCAAGCTAGGAGCCATCAAGCTTGCTTAGCATGGAAAAAATAGTTTGACAAAATTTCTACCAGAAGCTATCAAGCATGCTTAGGATGGAAGAAAGAATTTGGAAAAATTTCTAACTACTAAAGTACACTTCCCACTATTGGGACTACACTCTTGAGCATAGTCAGTGTAGTCTACATGAGGACATCAAATTTGTAGAAAGTTTTCTAACTATTGGACTATGCTCTAGAGTGTAGTCATGCAAAACTACCTCCATATGCCTTTAGGACCCAACACCGATCTTCATCTAAACTCCAACATTCTTTCAACAAGAAAGATTAATAATTTGCATTTTCTTTATGTGACATCCAAAAACATCGATGGCTAGAACACCAAGAGGTCAACAGGCATATAGCCTAACCCCAAGTCCATGGGAGGGTCATGCTAGAAAAAATGGAGACAGGGTGCCATGAATGGTCTATTCAATAAGACAAGGACTTACATGCTATAATAATAATCATTTGCAAAAGCCTAAAAATAGTATTGCGAATAAGTAAAAATATGTATTAGTAGTAGGAAATATGAGAAATTATGCTAAAATTTAAAACACATGCTAAAGGAAAATGAAATGAGAGTTTAAGTAAAGAAATGCACCACCCCAAGAGTGGGGAACATGACTCTTGATTACTCAGTGTGTGAAATTGGTATGCAGTGTTAGACAAGCATAGTGGGGCTATGTGGTAGTGTGGTCATAGTCCCTGGGATGTTGCAGACATGATGCTAGCAACTGCAAAAGAGGCTAGACCTACTAGGCTTATAGTTGTCACACTATGCTAGTGCTAGGAAGACTACATCACGGTACTTAGGTAGGTGTCAGGCTCGAGTTCTCAAGTGTGGAAGTGATGAAGATGCTAAGAATGCTCTAATTCTTGATGCTTGAAGTGATTTTGTTAACCATCAACCAACCCTTAAAATGCTAATTATCAGGGTATTTATAGGGCTAGGGTTGATGTAAGATGTGGACTAGATGCCACATGGCTTAGGGTCTCACATAGCATGGGTTTGAATAAGTCACGTTGACATGTTACACTCAAAATGTCAAGCTCTAAGTGTTATGCTCAAAGTGTAATGCCCTATAGGATAGAAATGGGAACTAAGAATTTGCCAAACTATGACCACACTACCCAAACTACATGTGCTAGAGTTTGAGGGACTGTCATGTACCTACAAACAATGCTATAACAAATGCAACTTGGAGTCTACGTTCCAAGACTATGTCTTCCCCCTCTTCTGAGTAGGGTCAAGCATAGGAATAATTTTGGAGGTCAATAGGGGGTGCAAAAGTAAAGAAAACTTCTAATCTTGGCCACCAGAGGGACGTCAGAGCTGAAATGAATGTCGATGCCAAGTTCTGGGAGCTTTTGGAGACATTCAAAGGAATTTCCCAAGTGTCACACTATCTATGCTGCATAGCATGATAGAGCGTAGGATGAACACTTAGAAACTTTTTGTAGATTTTGGCTTGTCATGCTCTCTACACTGCGTAGCATAGCAGAGCATAGCACCAACATTTTGATGAATTTTGTCAAAATTTGCAATGTTTCTTCATGGCACACTAACCACATTCTAGGGGTGAAGCAGGATAAGCAACCTCAGAAGTTAAAAAATTGTCAAATGCATCTTCCAGGTCTACATAGCTTGACAGAATTCTTGTCCAACAGTTAGAAACATTTGGGCCCTAAAACCTATGTTATGATATCTACATTATGTAGTGTAGCATAGCGTGATAGGTCCAAAAGATAGAAAATTTGCCAAACTATTTTGTCCATCCTGAGCATTTTTGACAACTCCTAGCTTGGTACCTATTTGTATTGACAACCAAGACATGGGTTAAGCTAGGCAAGCTAAAGAGCATAGTAGTATTAATAGCGTGGTAGATATAAAATTTTCCAAACTATTTGGTCTATCCCAAGTAGACCTTGACCACTTCTAGCTTGACATTCATGCAAACTAGCCTTGGAAGCATGTGCTATGCTGGTTGTGCTTGGGAGTGTATTAGGAAAACTTAGAAAAATTTTGCAAAAAATAGGACTCCTAGTGTGCTACACTGTCTACGCTGCATAGCCTAACACCAGACTTGGAAAAAGTTTGTCCAAGTTTTGACACTTAGACAAATCTACCATTGAACCACAGGAGCCAAAAATTAGTGGTGTTTCATTGGCCCCTTTTTATTGACATTTAGAGGACTGGCCCAAGAGACATCAACAAAGAATATGAAACACCATGATGAACACAACACCAATACTATTCGTCAGTGCCCACTTGGATGATGCTTCACTATACTTGAGAGTGCAAAGTAATCAGGTGTGACAGGGAATAGTTTAGGGAGATGGGTCAACGAACAATGGATGAAAAGGATAGCTATGGGATGTAATGCCATCATGGCTTGTGGCCATAGCATGATCCCTCATCAAAGTGCTTGTGAGGGAGTCATCATGGGGAGGTGTCCTACCCTTTGCATTTTGACCTCTCGTTGGAGTGCTTATGAGATGGTCAATCCAAGGCTAGACCGATTGCAAAATGGAAACTATGCCATTTGACTTGGGCACTTGACTTGTCCCATTTTCTTTTTTCCTTTTTCTTTTTCTCTTTCTTCTTCTTCTTCTTCTTCTGCTTTTTATATCCTTTTTTTACATGCATTATTTTTGTATTGCCAGGTGAACTGTGCACCGTATTTGCTTAGAGGCAATCCTATTGCATTTGTAGGACAAGTGTTTCCTCCTCAGGATAAGTTGTGTTACATCTGTTTGGGGCTTTGAATAGCCCACAAAGACTTTCCATGGAATAAGTTGTGTTATTTCCATCATGGATTTAGTAGCTAACTACAGAAAAGGCTATATGTGCATTTGGGAAGCTTACAAGGGATGAGGGAGATTACAAGATCAAGAGGTAGAGGTTGCATTGGCTAAGGGGATATTAGAGATATGCACTCTTAAGTAGCTAGGTAAACCAAAGAAGACACATTAGAACAATACGATGCCTTTCTATCATGATGAAATGCATCCTTGAATGATGCCACCTAGGCTTCATCTTGCACATGCAACAAAAAGAAAATGAGAAAAAATAACCACCTTGTGAGATGAGGGCGAAGTCCTACTTGCCAGGGACATTACAAGAACTACGAACACTATGTTAGTTGCATGCAATTTCCAAAGTAGGAGTGCTAGTGTGGGCATCAGAAGTGGTAGGTTGGAAAGCTCCAGTAACCATACCAAAAGTGAGCACTCAAGTGGCTAGGAGCAATGGTGATGTAGGTGCTCAAGAGTTCTTACCAAAGGTAGGAGGTAGGAAACTTAACTGCAAGGTGAAGACCCATGCTGCTAAATGCTCTTCTAGACTTTGACAATGAAAAGGGCTAGAGGATGGCAGTGCTATGGTTGGGCCATAGTACTATTGGGACTCTAGTGAGTGTTGCTAATGATGAGAGCTACAACCAGAATGATTGGTAGTGGTGATGGTAGCTTTAGAAGGTCAACAAGATTCCAAACAACATCTCTAGAACATTAGCAAGATGCCAGAGATAGTGACATTGCATATTTCCTAGAGGAGTTTCCCTTGACAACATGAACTTCATTCTCAAACTGCAATGCCCCATCCCATCCTACTCAAGAGGTGTGGGTAGGCAACAGAAGATTGGAAGTATTCTCACTTGTTTGTTAGTAGAACCATGTATATTGGACTATAGGTGCTAAATCACGAACCCAGTTTTAGGTCTTGGTTGATCATTGGCTATGCTAGTTTAAGGTCCCAATAGACCGTGATCCTAGTTTAAGGTTTAGGTGAATTGTGATCTGCTAGTTTAAGGTCCTAGTAGATCATTTTTCTAGTTTAACCTCATAGCGGATGGTGGTTCATCAATTTAAGGTCATAGCAGACCATGCTGTGGATGCCAATTTAATGTCATATCCTAAAGACATTCTTTGCCAATTTGACATCATAGAAGATGTTCTGTGTCAGTTTAATGTCATAGCAGACATTCTGTGCTAGTTTAACATCATAGTGGATGTTCTAAGCTAGTTTAATGTCATAGTAGATGTTTTTCTTACCTTGCTTTTTTTGTCAATGTGATACTACATGTCAGGTGTAGTATGGCTTCAGGTACGAGTGCTTAATAGGATTGGAAAACTTACTATCATCTAGATCAGAAAGCTTGAAGGCTCCATTGTCATATGCCTTAGTGAAAAAGAAAGGCCCTTCCCAGTTCGTTGAGAATTTGTCTATGGGCTTGCAAACGACCTTGAGGACCAAGTCCCCTTTCTTGATTGGGCATCAATGCTGATTGTGGTGATGATTTTATCATTACTTCTCTTGGTACCACTCGATGTGATCAAGCATTTGAATGTGCTCCTCCTCTATAGAGTCAAGGTCAATGGTTCTCAACTCATTGTTTTGAACCATATCCATGAAGATTAAGAGGATCATGCAAAGTGATGGGACTTGCAATTCAAGAGGCAACATTGCTTCAGATCTATACACAAGACTATATGATTTTTACCTGTTGTAGTTTTTCATGTTGTGCAGTAGGCCCATAGTATGTAGACTAATTTTTCATGCCATCATTTCTTGCTATCATTAAGCATTCTCTCCAGGACGTTGACGAAAACCTTATTTGTGGCTTTCACTTGTCCATTCTCTTGAGGGTAGTATGGTGATGAAAAGGAGTGTTTAATGTCAAGGTTTTCATAGAAGGCTTTGGTTTCTACACTGCTAAATTGTGGCCTGTTCTCTATGACTATAGTCATGGGGAGACCAAATCGGGTCACTATGTTGTCAAGAATGAATTTGCAAACTTGCTAGGATGTTATCTTCCTAAGGGGAATAGCTTCAACCCACTTTGTGAAATACTTAGTTGTAGTAATGATGAAGTAGTGTCCTATAGAAAACTTAGGTGTTATAGGCCTTATGATGTCCAACCCCCAATGTTGAAATGTCCATGTGATCTACTAATGCCTCTATCAACTTTGCATCACTTACACTGTCTAGCACATTGACGCAGCATAGCTGCTTGCTATGCTATGCTACACTATGTAGCGTAGCACATTGGCATACCATAGCTTCTTGCTACGTTGTGCTACACTATGTAGCATACCACAGTGTAGCCACTAGTTTAAATAGGAAACTTGATTTGGAGTCAACAACATTTGCTAGAAGCCTTGGTGCACATCAGGTTAGTCTTTGGAGCATTTTATTGATTTGCATCTTTGCTACACTATGTTACACTACATAGTGTAGCATAGTGTAGCAGCCAATGTAACATGCATTTCTATCAAAATTGTGGTGTTTTATGAGAAAAATTTGCTTGTGGTCCAAGAGCCAACTGAGATAGGATAGTTTTGGAAGCCACAATGCTATTAGATGCAATCCTTTTGCCAAAATGGCTTAGCAGAGGAGTTTTTGCATGTGTTGCCCTTGCTATGCTATGCTACACTATATAGCGTAGCATCCTGTGTTGGCTGAATTCTGACTTTACCTTGCACGAAAATCTTTTCAAACTTGTATTTGGATACTTGATTGATTTTTTGAAGCCATGCTATGCTACGCAGCATAGCGTAGCGTAGTAGACTTCTCTACTAGAAAACTTGTTGAACTGTTTTGTCCATCCTGAACACCATTGACAACTACTAGCACAGTTTCTGAGTAAATTGACAATTGAGTGAATTGTGTAGGTGGGCAGGTCGAAGAGTCCATTGGGCCTATCAGCTCTGGAGGTAGAAAACTTACTAGACTAGACAATATAATATTAGTGCCTACATTTTCTTGCTAAACTATCATGATGCTACACTTGTGGAAGTCCTTGCCTGAACTCCAAGACCCTGGTGAAGAAAGAGGACCTTGAATTTTTATGGTGTTTCACTGGTCCCTCTTTGTCGACGTTTGGAGGATGGGCCCAAGAGATGCCGACAAAGAATACAAAACATCATGAAAGACAAGACGCTAACATCACTCTTTAGTAATTGTCCAAATGTTGCTTAGCTATGATTGAGAGTACTAGGATAGTCATGGAGGGAAATGGGAAAGGGTGGATTTGCGAGGACAGTTTCAGGAAGGGAAAGATGTAGCATAGTGTGGTCCCTCATTGGAATGCTTTTAAGGGAGTTGATATGCATGGGCATCTTTCTTTTGCAGGCTTCTGACCTCTCATCAGAATGCTTAGAAATGGTCATTGTGAAATAGCTAATGTACCATTTGTTTGTTTTTTTTTGAGCTTTTGTTCTTTTACACTTTTCTTTTGTTGTTTTGCCTTGTTCATTTGCAAACAACCTTGTTGCAGGATAGGTGTTTCCTCCCCAAGGTGAGTTGCATTACATTCATGTGGGGCTTTGACCTACCTAAATATGTTTCCCATTCAATGAGTTTCATTATGCACATCATGGACATTGCGGTTGAGCATATGGAAGGGCTTTACATGCATCGAGAAAATTCGTAAAAAGAGTGTGAGAAGGAGAATTTTGGGTGTAAGAAACAAGGTAAAGGAGGTTAAGGGGGAGGATAGGATGTGCACTCCCAAGTAGCCAAGCTAGTTAGGACAACCACCTTAAAATGATGTAGTGTCCTACCACCTTAGCAAGATGCACCTTTGACCGACCCCCCTCCGGCACGTACCTTGCAAGCAAAACAAAGAGTAAACTAAAAGAAACAACCATAAAGTAAAACAAAGGCAAAGAGATCTTACTTACTTTGTATGTTGCTAGAATAATGGATGTTTTTGCCAGGTCATGCGATGTCCAAACTAGAAAGGCTAGCAGTGGTTCTGGCAGCATCAACATGGAAGGGTTGGCACTGAGGCAGCTAGGAATTGTGGTGATGCAAGTGCTTAGGAGTCCCCATCTGAGGAAAACATTATGCAATTCAGTTGTAAGGTGAGATGTCCAATAGCTAAACATCTTTTGGGCCTAGGCGATGGCGAGGGCTAGAGGGTAGCAACTTTGTGGCTGGGTCACAATAGTGCTGGGACTCCAATAGTGGGTGCTGAACACAGAAGCTATTGCCATGGCAATGGGCTATGGTGGTGGTAGCTTCGGAAGGTCAGCAAGATGTCAGACAACATCTCTAGAGGATCAGCAAGATGCTTGGGGTAGTGGCGTTGCATATATTCCAGAGAGTATTTTCTTGGCATTGTGAATTGTATTCTAGAACTATAACATCCCACCCCGTGTTGGCACTGTGCATGCTCGCTTGCTTGTAGGGTCATGGATTGTGTGCTGGACGTGTTGTGCAACAAACCAATTTTAACGTTATGATAGAATGTCTGATGTGCTAGTTTAAGGTCTCAGCAGACTCATGTGTGCTAGTTTAAGATCCTAGTAGACTGCTATGCTAGTTTAAGATCCTAGACGACTGTTGTGATAGTTTATCATCATAGTGGATGATCGCTATGCTAGTTTAAGGTCCTAGCAGACCCCTATGCTAGTTTATCATTGTAGCAGATGGTGGATGGGCTAGTTTAAAGTCATAGTAGACCACCTATGCTAGTTTTATGTCATAGTAGACATGCTTTTCCAGTTTTACGTTGTGGTAGATGGTCTGTGCCAGTTTATAGTTATAGCGGACTATCGTTGTACCAGTTTATAGTCATAGCAGACTATCTTTGCCAGTTTTATGTCATAGTGGATGATCTTTGCTAGTTTTACATTGTAGTGGATGATCTTTGCTAGTTTTACATCATAATGGATGATTTGTGCCAGTTTATAGTCATAGTGGACTATCTCTACTAGTTTTACATTGTAGCAAACAATCTTTTCCAGTTTTACGTCGTAGCAGACAAGCTTTGCTAGTTTTATGTTGTACCAAATGATCTGTGCTAGTTTATATTCATAGCGGACTATCTTTGCCAGTTTTACATCATAGTAGATAATTTTTGCTAGTTTTACGTCGTACCAGACAAGCTTTGGTAGTTTTACATCATATTAGATTATTTTCTTACCTTGCTTACACATCAGATATAGTATAGCTTGAGATACAAGTGATTCACAGGATTCATAAACTCTTTGCCATCCATGTTTGCCAGTTTGAAGGCCCCATTCCCATAGGATTTTGTGATCATGAATGGACCTTCCCAGTTTACTAAGAATTTTTTCACATGTTCATGGACAACCTTGAGAAAAGGGCCCCCCTTTTTATCAACCGTTGATGTGGGTTTGCATGATGTTTCTTCCATTACCTAGCTTGATATCACTCAATGCAGCCAATTGTTTGTGCACACTCCTCCTCTATGGATTCGAGGTTGATGATCCTCAACTCGTTGTTTTGGGCTTCTTTCATGATGTTTGATAGGATCATTTGAAGTGATAGTACCTATAGCTCAAGAGGTACCTCTTCAGATTTGTAAACAAGGCTATAAGGCATTTTACCTGTTTCCGTTATGCATGTCGTTCTGTAAGCCCATAGCACATAGAGGATTTTCTTGTGCAATCGCCTCTTATTGTTGCTAAGCATCTTCTTGAGAAAGTTGATGATGGATTTGTTCATAGCTTCTACCTATCCGTTTGCCTACAAGTCTTATGGCAAGGAAAAGGATTGCTTAATGCCAAGGTTGCTGCAAAAGGTCTTGGTTTCCACACTACTACATTATGGTCCATTGTCTATCAAAATAGTCATGGGAAGACCAAACCTTGTCACTGTGTTATCTAATATAAAGTGGCAAACCTATTGAGATGTAGTCTTCCTAAGGGGGACAACCTCTACCAACTTTGTAAAGTACTCAATGGCGGTGATAATGGAGCTATGCCCTACGGAAGACTTAGCTGTGATAGGGCCTATAATGTCTAGTCCCCATCATTGGAATGGCCATGTGATTTGCGTCAGGTGCAAGTCAGTAGGTGAAATGTGTATAATATTTGCATATCATTGGCACATGTCATAAGTCTTAACTTTGACAAGGAAATCTCGTTCCATGTAAGGCCAGTAATATCCTAGGTGTCTACTTTTTCTTCCATGGCCCTAGGGGCTATGTGTCCTCCACATAGTCCTTCATGGATTTCATTAATGATCTTTTGTGCTTGTCTCTCATTTATGCATGCTAGCAATATCCCATCGAAGGAACGTTTGTACAAGGCATTATCTCCCATAAGTACATATTACCGAGCACGATTTCAGATTGCATCCCTTTGAGTAGATGTCAATCTGCATGGGGGTTCTCCATGTTGTAGATATGCTTTAATGTTGATGTACCACTCTTGGGTATTAGCAGCACTAATAGAGGCGACGTGTACTAGTTGAGTGATAGGCTCCGTATGCTCGCTTATTGAAACGGGAAAAGTTATGAATAGGTGTGATGGCACATTTCATGATAGGATGGCTAGGGCATCTGCTATGGTGTTCTCATTGCATAGCGCATGTTGGACATCTGTTGTGGAAAACTGCTTGAGCAAACATTTGGCTAGGTCGCAATAGGATTGCAGATGAGTAACTTTCTAGGCATAAACCTCAGTGATTTGATTGACAATGAGTTTTGAATCACCGCGAATTGCTAGATGTTGAATTTTTAAAGCTTGGGTTGCTAAGAGGCCCCTAAGGAGTCATTCGTACTCTGCCACATTGTTCGTACAAAGGAACAAAAAATTATAAGCAAACAATTGAATATCCCCAGAGGGAAATGTAATGACGATAGCTACACTACCATCTCATGTGTTCGAGGCATTGTCAAAATGCAAAGTAGCCTCTAAATGTAATGGGACAGAGTTGATGGTGTTAATGTGCTCGTTAGGGAATTTGGGTTCTATGGTTTCCTGATTGTTGACAGGTGAGGTCGTGAGTTACATAGCTATGGCTTGCCCTTTCATTGACGATTAGGTTACATAATGCAAATCGAATTTTGCGGTTATAGCTTTCCACCAGGCTATCCTGTTGCTTTTGTATAGATTGTTTGTGATAGCCTAGAGTACATTGCTTTTGCATATAATGTTGAATTTGCTACGGAACAAATAATTCCTCCACTTTTTCAATGCAAACACTAGGGCAAGGTAATTTTTTTCCACCTCATTGTACTTCACCTTGTATGCTATCAATGCATGACTCAGGTAATAAACTAGAATCTCAGAGCCATCATCTCTTCTTTGACATAATAGTGTAGTGATCGACGTGTCTGAGGTGGCAAGGTAGATGTAGAAAGGCTCATCCCTCTACTGTGGTTAAATAGTTAGGAGGTGTAAAAGCTCTTTCTTTAGGTCATTGAAGGCTTGTTGGCATTGTGTTGTCCATTCAAAATTAACCCCTTTCTTTAGTAAGTGTTGCATGGGGTGTAACTTGTCAATCAACTTTGCTATAAACCTTCTAATGAACTATACTTTACTTTGCAACCTGCGTAATTCTTTAAGGTTGGTAGGGGGTGCTAGATCAACGATGGCCTTAACTTTGTCAGGGTCCACTTGTATTCCAACCTCCAATACTACAAACCCTAACATGTGTCCAGTTCTTACCCCGAAGACACACTTTTTTGGATTAAGGCGTAAGTCATGCATCTTACAATGTTTGAGGACTACACCTAGATCGTTGGGATGGTCAGTAGCCTCTTTAGATTTTACTGCTATGTCATCCACATAGTCATTTAGTGTTTCTAGGATATAGTCACTAAAGATGTATGTCATAACTCTTTGGTAGGTTGGCATTTTTGAGTCCAAAGGGCATCATAGTGTAATAAAAAGTACCCCATGGGGTCATGAAAGTGGTTGTTAACTGATGCTCTAGGTTAATACGAATTTGATTGTAGCCAAAGAAACCATCCATGAAGGATAATAGAGCGTGACCAGCCGTAGTGTCCGTAAGTTGATCAATACTTGGTAGTGGGAAGTCATCTTTGAACGTTGCTTTATTTAGATCCTAGAAGTCTATACAGATTTGTATTCCTCCCATTTCTTAGAAACTACAATGATGATCGACACCCATTTTAAGTAATCAACTACTCGGATGAAACCAGCCTAATACAGCTTAGTGATTTCATCGTGTACGGCCAGCGCAATCTCTGGCTTAATCTTGCAAGCCTTTTTTTTAACTACCTTCACACGTGGGTCTATGATAACGTTATGCTGTATAAGGCTCAGATCTAAGCTCAGCATGTCATTATAGGACCACACAAATTCCTCGATGTTGTCTTGAAGGATTTTGGATACATATTTATGCATTTTTGAATCTAGGAGGGAGCTAAGTTTTAACATCTTTATTTTCCCCCTGGATGTAGTCACAGGCATTTCAATGAAAGTTTCCTCAATTACATCCCCTACCTCTCAATCTAAGGCTTGGACCAGATGTTCAGGCCAGTTTGGGGATGTTTCTAAGGATGCGAAAGTGCTATCGGTGCATGAATCCTAGTCTATTAACTTTGGGTTTAATTGTCTTGTAAGCTCCCCATGTGGACATGTCAAGGCTAGAAGTGAAGATAAATCGTGATGCATGGCCATTCTTGCTCACCCTGCCACAATAAGATAAATGCCAAGTCAAGTAATACCTATTTGTAGCAACAGTGCATAGTAAACATTTTCAAAGCAACAATGAGATGTGAAATGGTTGAAATATTTGTCAACTATAATACAAAGTTCATAAGCTACCATTTTAAGGTCGTAGCGGACTGCTTGGATGCAGAGTTGTGGTTTAAAACTACTAGTTTAAGGTCTTTGCAGATCGCTAAATTGGTTGAATTGTAAGTCATAACTGCTAGTTTAAGATCTTTGTGGACCATTAATAGGTTAGGGTTGTAAGTTAAAAGTATTGGTTTAAGGTCTTTGCAAACCACTAACTTGGTCGAAATTGTGAGTCAAAACTACTAGTTTAAGTTCTTTGTGGACCGTTAATGAGTTATTCTTGTAAAGGTAAGTGGCTAGTTTGAGGTGGGATGAAATTTTCAGTTGGGCCCACCTGCTATGATGCAAAAAGTGATGCTATGCTATGGCAAGAGTGCTACGTTGTATAGGGCATCCCACATTAATCAGGGCATAAAAACGGAAAGTTTCTTTTCACCACGTTGGCTATAAATAGGGGTTTACCACTGGTAAACTTGTCATTTTCATTATAGGAGAGTAGAGCCAACATCCAAAGCATAGATCAGTTGTATTGATAAAGAGCAAGGTGATTTAGCATAGTAATTAAGAGAGAATTTGCAACTGAGATGATGGCACCTAAAGAAGAATGTAAACACTGAGTGCTCGCCAAGGTAGATGAAGTGAAAGACACCCTAGGACGTCTGTCACAGGCACGTGTCATGGTATGAGAGGAGAATCTGTTGGCCCAGTAAGTTTCTATGTTACCTTTGTTTTCTATGTTGCTATTGTTATCTCTTTTTTTTTGTTTTTTGTTTCGAAATTCGCATCTTCTGTTACCATTTTGGTTGTCATTTTGGCTGTTACACCACCACTGTTGCCGATTCAACCATGATGGGTGTACAGATGCTATGCTCAGGTTACATGCGGTATTTCCCAGACCGCCATTGCTATGACTACCTCACTACAGGGGTTTAGGTTATCCTGACAACCTAGCATGCGAATAGCATAGCGTATGACCCTTAGGAGGGTTTTGCAATGCACAAGATTTGACAAGATAACATGTATTTAATGCAGCGTAGCATGAATTGTTTTGTATGAAAAAAGATTGGTTGAAATGGTAATAGCATATTAAATTCTTTCTAATTTGAAATTTGAACTTTTTTTGTTATGCTAGGCTGGTGAGTTTGACCGCATGTTTGACAATTTGTCGATGGGCAACCCCCCCGCTATCACCCCTGAGGGTTTGCTGGGTAGGAACTTTACACTATCATTTTCATTGCTCATTATCTTTATTGTAATCCTCTTAGTCATAAGTAACACATTTTTTCATGTAATAGACACCACTGTTGACACTACAGGCCCTTCTTCAATCTTCCTGTGACCATGGGCCGAGACCCCTAATAAGTTTGCCTTCATGCAAGGGGTGGTCGATGACATGATCGACCATCTTAAGAAGATCAATCTAGAAGTAGCTGAGTAAAGTAGCAATGCTAGGCTTTTTAAACTACTAAAATTTTGCTATGCTGCTATGAATAATGCCTTTTTGCTACGCCGTTGATAGCCTCTTACCTCAAGTGGGACCCTAGACAAGCAGTTAAGGTTGATGTTATGCTTACACTCCCACTGGAAGTGACCAAAGTACCTTGTCGCATATACAATGAGGCTAGCAAATGCATGCTATACTCAGCAAGCTCCTTGTAGGAGTGCAGGCGTGTAAATGAAGACCTATGGAAACGGGTCCAGAGGCTTGAGAAGGAGAAGGCAAACCTAACTACTAAGATGGGAGACCTCCGCTCCAAGAATGCGTTCCTTTTGACCCAGGATACCAACGATGGCAGTTTGTGCATGGCAATCATTGATTATGCAAGATATTGGATGGTTGTGTGATGCAACAATGAGGCCACACATGAAATAATAGAGCAGCGTATGCAAATGGACTTACTGGCCTAGAAGAACTAATATTGAAAAGATTATAGTGCAAGGGTTTACGAGTGGGGGTAGTCACAAAAAAGCCATAAGCATATGTATAAACTAGAATGTGCCACCTACCATAAATAGTACCAGGATGCTTCTATTAAGTTGTATACTCATGAAGTGTTCCTCGATGTCATTGGTGCTTCTAGGGCTTACGACAAGTTCATGAAACAAGTGATAGTTAGTGAATCCCCTAAATGGGAAGTGAGTTTCCCCATGGGTAGCACCACCACTACCTCCTTTTCTCTAGGGCCATCGAGATGGACAGCTGTTGAAAAGGAGAAAGTTGCAACAAACACTGACTTAGGAGATAGGCACTGGGTGGACATTATTGAAGAGGAGGTCTAGCTATGCCTCGAGATCAGCTTGGATCGCATACCCCCTGAGACAGATGCAGGGCCATCTCAACTTAGTCACTTTTTTTTTGCGATGTAATGACTTATTTTATTCTAATTTTTATTGTGACTCTAGCTGACTATAATTTCTATGATACACAATCTAGATGAAGATACAAGACCGTCTGAGGGTGGGAACAATGGTGCAAAGGAAGATGATGCATGACAACAAGGGATCTTATTTGTATTTTTGAAAGAATATTGCAAACATTATTTAATTGACTTTAAATGGAAGATGAATTATGAAAAGATTCATTTTATTCTGGCCTATGTATTATCTATGTTATTCATTTTTATATTTTTTTTGTCTTAGTTGTAGGCCATTTCGGGCTGTTGTCAAGTCACAAGAAAAGAAGTTTTTTTTATTTAGTTGTTTTTTGAATAGCCAATTTTAGGCCTTGATGGGCCATAGTGATAGTTTAAGGCCATTCCGAGCCATTGCTAGTTTTAGGCCATTTTGGGCCATCGCTAGTTTTAGGCCATTTCGGGCCATCGCTAGTTTTAGGCCATTTTGGATCATTGTGGAGTAAAGAATTTTTTCAATTTTAGGCCCTAGCAAGCCATTTGTAGTTTTAGGCCATTCTAGGTCATGTGACGATGGTGAAAAAAAGAAAAGAAAATTTTCTAGTTTTAGGGCTTAGCGGTCCATGAAATATGCGAACGAAGTACATGACGCCAACAGTGTAAATATAGAGGACATTAAAGCCAACAATGAATGTAAAGCAAACAATGTAGGTGAGAAGAAGTATGCGTAATGTAGCTACGCTAACATGGATACAGTTTAGTTTTGGAGTTTCTTTTTGACTCATCATGGGTTCGGCAATGTATAAGGCCGAGGGGCCTTATTGTGGTATTCCTCTACACTATCGTCTACCGCCTAAAATGGAAATTTAGACCATGTTGTGACTTCGTTCATACCATTTTTAGTTTGTTCAAATGCCTTTGTTTGAACAAGGGCTTGTTCTTTAGAGACTTCAATCTCCAAACCTTGCTCTACCCCCACATTGTTTATGGTCCGAGGAGTTATTTCATTGCTGTGTATCATCACTTCCCCTCCTACATAGGGTAAATGGATCTCTTGATGTATTGGCAATGAAAAGGCCCTTAGTTGGGCCAACCACGATCTCCCTAGAATCAAGTTGAATCCTAGCATCTCCTCTACCACTATGAACCTTACGTTAGTGGGGAACTAGTCCCCTACCACAAAGTTAATTTTCACAGTCCCTTTTACCTCCACTCATGCCCTATTAAATGAATTTAGGTAGGATGTCATCATGGGCTTGATCTGATCCACTAGGCCTAGCTTGTCCATAATGGGAAAAGGGATGACATTGGTCATGGCATCGTCATCAACATGAACCCTTCAGATCCTATGTTGGCTGACCCAAATTGTGATGAACATCGGTGCCGTTGTTACCTGGTCCTTTTCGGGGTCGTCCTTAATGGACCTGTTACAAAATGTTAACTAAGTCGACCCTGATTTTTCAGATTTAGGAGGGAGAATAACTACGTGAATTTCTTTTTCCTCTATCAGTATGCTTTTGTCCACTAGTAGGGATGTCAACATACGAACCAAGGCCTCACGATGTGCAATAGAAGTCATCACTAGCTTGTATAGGCTCAAAGTTGTGTTCTTCTATTTTAGAGCCTACTTGACCTGAGTTAGGGTGTTTAGTAGGTCCTGTCTACTCTCCTATTGCTTGCTACCCTTCTCTTCCTCCATTCATCCTAGGAGACAAATTTCCCAAGGAGGAGAGGTTTTAGGCTTGGGGTTGGACCTTTTTGGGTGGGCTAGTGACAATTGCTTGGGTGTAGCAGTGTTAGCTATTGATGAAGAGGGGGGCAAAGGCATGGAAGATGAGGTGGTAGGCCTAGGGGGGCTTGAGGTAGTATGTTGTTTAGCTGCCTCACCTATCAAACTTTCTTCTCATTTCCTTGGGTGAGAAGGCTGCAATGTTGTCTTATGCAGGGTGGGGGTAGTCGAGTGGTTTCACCTCCTAATGATGAATGGTGTTTACGACATTAGTGCAAGTGGTGGTGTGGTCTTGTTTATAGAAGGTGCAGGGGTAGATGTCTGAGGAGGAACCTTTAGGAAGAATGGTTGCTATGGTGTTTTCTTGGCCATTGCTAGTGTCGGTGCACTGCGCTGAGGCACACGAAACCACAAACAATTGCCAAGGTAGTCCAAGATTACTATCCATGCCAATGGTGTTGATGATGTAGTTGACATTGTTGGCGTTAAGTGGGTTTGTGTAAACATGCATAGATTGATTCTTGGGGCGCACAAGGTTTCTTTCATCTAGAACCAACTTCCCCTGATCAATCATTCATGGAATGTCATCCTTTAACACTAAACAGTAATCTGTGTCATGATCACAAAGTTGATGGTAGTCACAGAACTACTCCAATCTAAAATTCTTAGGAATTGGGGGCTCATTGGGCAAAGCCAAGGAGGGGTTCCTAAGAAGTTCACAGTACCATTGATGCCTTTTGGTTGCCTCCTCTGACATTCGCTTGTGTTGAATATACCCCACCCCTAGTAATTACTTCAGAAGTTTTGAAGGCTTAATAGGTAGCGGGGTGTATTTAGAGTGATCTTTACGCTCAAAATTGGGCTTGGGTAGGGTGGATACTTCGAGTGCCGACGTGGAGGGTTGAGCAACATTGCTTGGGCTGGGTGTGGGGTTAGTTGGCATAGTGACCACCTTTTTATTGCTATTGTTGTTAGGCTTGGCCTCGTTTGCCATAGCAACCACTATGGTTGTTGCAGCCTTGCCTTTCTCTTTGTCCTTCTTGGTATACGTGTTTTTATATGCAACATAAGCTAGATCTTTACTTGCCTTGGCCACATCTTAAATGCTCTTGGTTTGGGAAAAAGCTTGAATAAGAGTTCATGGAGCGAGGTAGTATAGTTTGGACTTAATAAAGTCATTCATTGCATCCTTAATGATGGCCAGTAGATGGGCCTCCGCGATAGGCTCATGGATCTCATTCAGGGTAGTGCTCCACCACTGTATAAATTTTTGGACTGATTCCAATGGATCTTACTTAACGCTCATTAATTGATCCAACATAACCTCTGGTCTCAAGTTATACTTGAAACAAGTTACAAACTGAGTCAGTAGCTCCTCTAGGGTTGAGATAGAAGAGCGTGGAAGCATGAGGTACTAGTCTAAAGCTTTTCCCATCAGAGACATAGCAAAGATGTAGATGATGGTGTGTAGCCATTGTTACAATAGAAGGGACTCAGATCTAAACGTCATGAGATGTGCATTGGGATCACCCTTCCCATTGTATTTTGTAAAGTGGGGGAGTGGCATCCCAAGGGGTAATGTGAGCATGGGGACTGCCAAGCTAATGGGATCATCATGGTAGAAATCCATGACTTATACTGTGTCAGAATCAGCAACTTTCAAGTGCTTAATTTCTTCAGTAAGGATCTGGATGAGCTGGAATGCTTGGTCCAAACCTAGGGACAATGCAAATGGTTGTGGGGTTGCAGGGGCGGCCACCATTGGTGGTGTGGTAGGGGTAGTGGCCTAGCTCATAGGTGGTGTCGTTGGGGCAGCCCCTACAAAGGGTGTTACTCGTTCTATCCACCACCTAGTGGGTGATGCTGTTGGAGCAGCAGCCACTGGTGGTGCTATAGGGTAGGTTGTTTGCATGATCGGTGGGGTAGACTACAGTCCCATGCTTGATTGTACCATTTGCAGGACCTGGTATGCTTGATGGTGAGCGTAGTGTAACATTTTGGAAGGTTGCGAAGTAGGGAGCGAGGTGATTGGGGTCCACCACGTGGATGGGGCTAGGCCTGCCACTGATGGTGGAACATGTGTAGATGTTGGAATGGAAGTGGAGACTATATGCAACTACAACGTAGGTACTGTGTGCACGTAAGGTAGGGTAGCCATGATCAGTGCTTGGTACAATGAAGGGATAGATTGGGGAACAGATTGTGGAGGGATAGTGCCTAGAAACGAGATGGAGAAATAGACATGTTGATATGTCGAGGGCATGGCAAGGCTACCCGTGGTCGATGAAACTACGGTTTGCGATGAGGTGAAGGTAATCATAAAGGGAGCATTTGTGAAGAGTAGGTTTGACTAGAAGGACTGGGCAATAGGGATAGTCGTAGGGTTAGTTTGACCCCCACCCTCGAATTGGGAATCCAAGTCCTCTTTTTCATCCTGAAATGCCTCATCATAGTGAGATGTCGTGTCTCACTACTCCCTAGACCTACTTGTCCATACGAGTTGATCTAAGATCCACCGATACATTTTCATTAGGGGGATTAAAGTGCCAGGAGTAGGAATAAATTCCCTCCCATTGCAGTAAAGGAACTCAAAGTGACATTTATCTTTGAGTTCTTGGGCTTCTAAGGGCATATTCTCTTGGAACTTAGCATAGAGGAAATTGTAAAGTTTAGTATGTTGTACCAAGCTCTTAGGTGATTAGTTTTGGATTCTGATAGATTGGCGTGGCCCTTGCATTGGGCTAGGCGGTTGCTCGGCACCTATGGTGCCCTGAACCAAAAAAGGGACCTCAAGGTTTGAGGTAGCAACAACAGTGGTTGAGGAAATCATTTTTCTTGCAAGGCTAAAAATGGTTTGTGAGCAAGAAAAAATAAAGAGATAAAGAGGTGATCAAAGGCTTTTCATCCTGCAGGGTTTCAAAGGAACTATCATTACAACCAGCCTGTACCACACAATGCGTAAACAATTGCAAGGGTGTCACATTTACATTGATGAGTGATGAGGTACAAAGAGCATGCAGGACTACCTGTGAAACACAAAAAAGGCACTAAAAAAGCCCTCCTTCTAGTGCCAAAAACTATAGCAATTGAAAACATCGGTGGCTGGAACACTGAGAGGTTGTCGGGTGAACAGTTTAACCTTGGATCCATGTAAGGGCTGTGTTCGATAAAAAGGAAGTGGGGCATCTTGAATAGTCTGGTCAATCAAACATGGACTTAATCAGTGTAACTTAACCTTACGTGAACATTTTTTTAAATGCAAAATATGCAAAGTAAAACTTATGATCAATAAATGCAGGAATGAAGGAAATAATGCCAAACAATGATAACAATAAAGAGATAACAAAATAAATGCGAGTAAGAAAATGCACCATCGCAAGGTCATAAGTTTGATTCTTTTCCTTGTTTGAGAGATGTATAACAAGTTATAAAACACTGAAGGCACACAAAGAATTCAAGAGTAACTAGAGTGCTCAAAATGTATCAACTATGCTCTCGAATGCGAACTTAAAAACCAACTGTGAAAAAATGCCAACTCTTTGGATGAGAAATGCCAACTAGAAAAGCCAACCCACAAAATGCCAATGCCAAAATGCCAACCCTTTAAGCGTTGTTTGCCTGGCTAATTATAGGGCGAGGAGCACAAGAGAAATGCTACCTAGATGCCATGTGTCCTAGACCCCATGAGATGCTGACATGCCCATACTACATAGATGTACAATGCCGATCATGAACTTTTCTATGATGTAATTATGTTTTTAAAATTGGAGATACTGGAATACAGTGTGCTAACAATGCGAGCAGAAATGATCTTTTCACCCCAGGACTACATCTTCCCTATTCTTATGAACAAGATCAAGCATAGTGACAAATTTTGGGGGATGGACTAAGGGGTATGCCAAAGTGGAACAAAGTTACTCATCATGGCAAGCTTAGTCATTGCTAACAAGTTGTAGTGCTAGTTGAAGCTGTGCTAATGCCTCTGTCAACTTTGCATCACTTATGTTGTCTAGCATATTGATGCAGCATAGCTTCTTGCTACATTGTGCTATGCTATGTAGCGTAGCACATTGGCATAGCATAGCTTCTTGCTATGTTGTGCTACGCTATGTAGTGTAGCACAATGTAGCCAGCATTTTAAATAGGAAACTTGCGTTGAAGTCAACAAAATTTTCTGGAAGCCTTCGCGCATGCCGAGTTAGTCTTTGGAGCATTTTATTGATTTGCATCTTTGCTACGCTATGTAGTGTAGTAGCCAATGTAACATGCATTTCTGTCAAAATTGTCATGTTTCAGGAGAAAACTTTGCTTGTGGTCCAAGAGCTAATTGAGACAGGATAGTTTTGGAAGCCACAATGTTGTTAGATGCAATCCTTTTACTAAAATAGCTTGGTAGAGGATTTTTTGCATGTTTCACCCTTGCTATGCTATGCTACACTATATATTGTAGCACCCTATGTTGGCCAAATTCTAAATTTTCCTTGCACAAACATCTTGCCAAACTTATATTCAGACACTTGATTGATTTTTCAAAGGCTTTCTACACTATGCAGCGTAGTAGACTTCTCTACTAGAAAACTTGCCAAACTATTTTGTCCATCCTGAACACCATTGACAACTACTAGCATAGTTTTTGAGTAGACTAATAGCCAAGTGAATTGTCCAGGTGGGTAGGCCGAAGAGTCCATTAGGCCTGTCAATTTTGGAGGTAGAAAACTTGCTAGACTGGATAGTCTAATCTCAGTGCCTACATTTTCCTGCTAAACTGTCATGACGCTACACTTGTCAAAGTCCTTACCTGAATTCCAAGACCCTCGTGAAGCAAGAGGGTCTCAAAATTTTATGGTGTTTTAGTTTGGTTCTAGGAAGGTGCATAGGAATTCTTGGAATTCCTACTTTGCCATTTTAGTGTGATGATGTGGTCACACTTGTCTGCTAAAGCAGTGGGTGTCCTAGTTAAAAATTTATTGCCTAAGGTAAACCGAGGAATTTTAAAATTCATGTTAGACAAACCTGCTAAAGGCAAAGGGCTAGGGAGCTCAAGTCAACACCCAAAAGGTCTCAAACCCTTGTCTTGGATCTAGGAGATGCCCAAGTTCAAATGTTATCATAAATATAACACTGTATTTATTGTCCATCGTGTAGGCATGGCCTTCCAGAATCCACCTAGAGTAGTTTATTGCACTAGAGGGTGAGCCTTATTATGATGATGAAAATGTTGTTCTCTCTATTTTTTTTTACTTGAAATGCTTATTTCCCTTTTGCCTATTGCCATATTTTTTATTTATGAAGACGACCTTCATGACAAATAAGGAACATTAGCCCTAGTCCAAATATCCCTACAAGAGTTCTCATTCACTAAGAACATGCATGCTAGTGTCATAAGAAAAATTGAGGCAAACATGACAAATTACCCTACTAAGTACTCCAAATCCCATGTAAAGTGTTGGGATCTCAGGTGGTTGGATGTTGAGTGGGCATCCTGGATACCCACTGTAGAAGAAGTTTCAGTCCAAGTGCCATGATTCCCCACATTGTTTGTGCTAGGTAAGTTGTATTACTTATTTATTTTCATGTATCTTTTATTTTTATGTTTCCATCACATCGTTGATTCTATCTTTGTTTACTACAGTTGTAGCCAAGTCCATGGAGGTTACAATGATTATCTCAAGATGTACCAAGGCCAATATTCTTTTCAAGTATCACAAAGTTGATGGTTTGCAATGCTAGTTATGCCATGAGGCCCTAGCAAGAATTACCAAAAATGTTCAACAGGCTAGGCTCATAGACCTTTTTTTGGTTCTGAACCCAAGCATCCCAATAGTAGAGATGATTACCCTTGTTGACTCTTTCACAGAGAGTGCTAATCACTTTTACATGAAAGCTCACAACATGATGGTGATCTTAGAGATCATAGATGATCTCTTTTTAGATCTCTTTGGTGTCCCCTCTAAATGTTTACCTATAGGTGAAAAGATGAATAAGGATCTAAACCATAAAGGGAACATTGATGAGTGGCTAAGCACCAAGAAAGGCCTCAAGGGTATTCCCATGAAGCTAGTAAAATTGTTGGTGGCCTAACACCTCTATCCCCTCTTATGGTCTCGTGCATTCCCCAAGTTTCTTTCCCAAGGAAAGATTGTTGGGGTAGAGCAAGCTTGGATTATGAGGGATGTAGTGAAGGAAGGAACACGATACAATTAGGCTAAATACCTTGATGAAGGCCTGTGAGCCAAAATAATCAAACTCCACGGCAACCTCGAGGCATGCTCTCATGTACATTTTGCCTTTTTTATAATGTGCTTGCATAGGTTTGTGGAAGTTTTGGTGGTTTGTGAAAATGGGATATGGATGGTGCAAGATCATAACCAGATATCCAAGCCATGGATATTCCATCTATTCTACACAACATGGTCATAGGACCCCCTAGAGGCTATTGGTGAGTCCTTTTCTATAACCACCAAGGGCTAGGTAGGACCATCCTACCATATGCATGATAGCATTGGAGAGGCCCCTCCCATGAGCACAAGTAATGTAGTGAGAGGGGCATGACTTATTGCTAAGATGATGAGATCAAAGGTGCAAATCAAGAAGCCTCACCCTATGGAGATGCCTATGCACAAAATTGAAGAAAAGGGCAAAAGGCTATGCCTCAAAGTTAATGATGCATGATCAGAGTTTACTGGTAAGTATACATTATTTAATATATTTTCTTTGCTTTATATATATATATATATATATATATATGTACATAAAATGTTCTAACTCTAGTTTATGCAACATAAGTGAGGAGGAGGTGGTTGCCAGAGAAGAGGAGCCCTTAGTAGAAGATGTCCCTTAGCCTGAGGGAGACATAACAAACAAAGACACTACTAAAATCTTGAGGTAGCTCAAAGAGGAGGGGATGCAATTCAAGTATGGTGAGTTTGATTATTTATTTAAAGGTGTGTAGATGGGTGATCCCCCCACTCTCACCCCTAAGGTTTTACTGGGTAGGAGCTTTGCACTGCCATTTTTCATTATACTCTTCCTCTCCCTCTTCTCTCTCATCCTCTTCTCTTTTCTTTTCTCTTTTTATATTTTTTTTGACAATGCTAACATTTTTATCTTATAGTGGATGATGATTCCACTAAGCATCTTGAATCTTTATCCACTTTTAGCTCACAACTATGGGTGAAAACCCCACACAAGTTTGCCTTCATGCAATGCATAGTGGATAACATGATTAATCATTTGAAATAAATAGATCCTAAGATAGGTATGTTTAGATCATTGGTTTTTTTTGTTTTTTCCTTTTTCTTACAACTAATGTTTTTCCTCTTTGGTGTAACAACCTCATGACTCAAATGGGACCCACAAAGGGTAGTCCAAGTTGATGTTGTACTTGAGTTTCCTCCTGAGGTAGAACAGGTGCCTCATCATATATATGACGAGGCAAGCAAGTGCACATTGCACTCGGCCCGATCACTATGGGAGTGTAGGCATGTGAATGAAGACCTCTAAAAACAAGTGCAAAGACTGAAAGAATAGAAGGCAAGCCAAGCAACTCAACTAGAAGACTTGCAGTCATGGTATGACTTTTTGATGGCCCATGATAAAGTAGATGGCAGCTGGCATACAACAGTGATCGACTACATTAGATATTGGTCAACTATTAGAGGCAAAAATGAGGCTACCCACAAGGTTATTAAGCAATGCTTACATATGGACCTCTTTGTTCAAAGGAACCAGGACTAGAAGGACCATAGCGCCAAGGTATATTTGTGGGGATAGACCTAAAAGAACCATAAGTATTAGTACAAAATGGAACATCCAACCTATCACAAGAAATAGAGAGATGAGTCTGTGGAACGCCAAGGTCACAACCTATTCCTTGACGTCATTAGTGTGACACAGGCTTACAATAAGTTTGCAAAACCCTTGGTGGTCAGTAAGTCCCCAAAGAGGGAAATTGTTGTGCCTTCTAGAGAGGTTACATTTGCTACATTTTCTGCAGGGCCATCCATATGGACAGCCATGGAAAAAGGGAAAACCCTCATAGGCGTTGACTTAGGGGATGAGGATTGGGCAAATATAATAAAGGAGGAGATCCTTTGATGCTTAGAGACTGGCCTTAGCAGGATGTCCCTAGACATAAATGCATGCCCATCTTAGGTTGATTACATTTACTTTATTACTATCTATTTCATAATAATTTCTCATGTTATGCTTTTTATTGACTAGTTTATAATTTTATCTCTATTTTGTGGAAGATCTAGGTGAAGACATAGGACCTAGCAAAGTAATAGATGAAGATGGAGGGGAAGAACCTTAGCTTCTCATTAATACATATTAAAATATTTGAGATGTAGCCCTCATGTTGGAAAATTTTGTATCTTTTGATGTGGATGTATCCCTAGACTATGTATTTTGTTTACAATTCAATCAAAATCAGGATACTTATTTTATTTATGTATTGATCTCTAGTAGTGTCATTTTAACTTATATTTTAGTTAATCTCACTTTAGATTCTCTTTTCTCTTTTTTTATGATGTAATTAGGCCCCTTGTGTGCCCCATGTGCTATTTTAAGGCCATTTTGAGCCCCACTTCCTATGAAAGAAAGTTGATTGTCAATTTTAGGCCTTGGTGGGCCGTGCGACAGTTTAAGGCCATTTCAGGCCATGTTATAATTTAAGGCCATTTTGGGCCATCTTATTCTCTTTTTTTGTTGTTTATTTTTGTTTTGTTTTTGTGGTTGTTTTTTCTCTCTTTTTTCTACTAAATAAAGCATAACTGATGCAAGAAGTAATCATACCGCAAACTAAAACTATACAAACCAAAAATGGCTAAAGACAAGTCAAAGGGACAAGCAAGTTAGGAACATACCCTAATCGTGTAAATGTTTCCTAACCTGATGCAGGTTAGGTGATGTGTAAGGCCTAGAAGAAAAAAGGCAATACTCTTCTAGGCCATCATCTTTCATCAAAAAAGGAAATTCTACCCATAGAATTTCCTTGTGGATATCGTTCATTTTGCTTGGTTCATCTGCCAAACAACATTGATTTTCATTACAAATAGGTGGTATGTCCTTGGAGATTTCTACCTCTAACCCTTGCTTAGTGTCTACATTGTTGATGGCCCGAGGGGCTATGTTGTCACCAAAGATCACCACTTCTCCACCCTCATAAGGTAAGTGGATCTCTTGGTGAATTGGTGAAGAGATAGCTTGTAGTTGGGCTAACCAAGATCTCCCTAGGATTAAAGTGAATCTAGGCATCTCCTTAACCACGATGAACTATGCATTAGTTGGCAATCAATCCTCTACCATGAAATCAATCATGACCATTCCCTTGACAACCATGTGTGCTTCATTGAAAGCCTTTAAATAGGTCATTGTTATTGGCCTGATTTGATCCACCAGGCCAAGTTTATTTGACAACAGGGAATGAGATAACGTTGGTTACTACCCCATCATTGATGTGCACTCTGCAAATCTTATATTGACCCATGTGAGTTGTTATGAACATGGGTGTAGTAGTTACTTGACCCTTCTCAAGGTCAGCTTTGACAACTTCATCATGAAAAGTCAAAAATGTTGGCCTCGATTCTTTAGTCGTAGGTGGGAGCATTATGGCATGGATAGCCTTTTCCTCTATTGGCATGTCTTTCTTAATAGGAATGGATGCCAACATGTGGACCAAAGCCTCATGATGCATGAAATAATTCATAATTAAGTTGTGTAGGCTTAGAGTTGTATTCTTTGTTTTAAATCCTTCTTGACCTTTGCAAGTGCATCTAGAAAATCTTGTCCTCCATTCTATTATTTGGTGGTCTTTAGGTCCTCCACACACCCTTAGATATGGATTTCTTGAGGAGGAGGAGACTTGGCTTTTGGTTGGGAAATGGGCTTTTGAGCCTCTATGGTTGCTTTTTATGTGTGCATGTCTGTGTTGGTAGCCTTAGGCAATAGGGCCATTGGAACTACTGACAAGGGGGTAGGCTTAGGATGACCTAGATCAACATGTTCCCTAACCATCTTGTCAACCAAAGGCTCATCACGTTTCTTTGGGGGGAAAGGTTGAGATGTAGTATGAACCACTAGACTCTGGGTAGATGGGAGGTTCATACATGTTGGAACCCTTATGATAAAAGATGCTTGGGTCATTGCTGCAATGTGCTGCAATGCTCTAACCAGGAAAGGTGTTATGGGCACCCAAGGTGATGCCTTAATGATGAAGGGGACCTATGGCCTATTTGACACTAAGGCTTCAACGTCATTGGAGGGCACACAGACAATAAATGATTCATGTATTGGCTCTGCAACATCATCAACATTAGTAGCATTAATAATATATCCTACACTACTAGTGTTTAATGGATCCTTATAGATGTTCATAGAATGGTTCTCTAGCTGAACAAGATTACTTTCATCAAGGACCAACTTGCCTTGATTGATCATGCATTGGATATCATCCTTTAATGCTAGGAAGCAATCCATGTCATGGCCATGCAACTAATGGTAGTTGCAGAATCAATCCAATCTAAAAATTTTGGGTACTGAAGGCTCATTGGGCATAGCCATAGAGGGATCTTGGAGGATCTTGCAATACCTCTTGTGAAATTTGTGAGCATCCTCTAACATTTTCTTATGTTGAATGTGCCTAGCACTAAGTAGTTGATCTAAAAGTTCTGATGGCTTGATCGGCAAAGTGGTATATTTTGAGCGATCCTTGCATTCAAAGTTTGGCCTTGGTGGATCTTACCTCATGGATTTTGATGATGTAGATTGGTTGGTTCTTGCATTACTAAAGCCTAATGTTTTATTGGTGTTGGCTAGCGCCTTAGGTACCTTAGCCATCTACTTGTTGTTGTTGGGCTTGGCTTCATCAACCACAGCTGCCATAGTGGTTGTCGTGGATTTTCTCTTTTCCTTGTCTCTCTTTGCATGTGCATTCTTGTAGGCTATGTAAGATGGATCCTTACTAGCCTCTACTGCATCCTGTATGCTCTTTGTTTGAGAGAAAGCTTAGCTAAGGGAGTGCAAAACTAAATAGTATAGCTTTGATTTAATGAAATCATTTACTACACCTTTAAAAATGGCCAGTAGGTGGGTTTCAATAATGGGTTCATGAATCTCATTTAGAGAGGCACTCCATCATTGTATGAATTTTTCCATTTGCTCTAATGCTTCTTACTTAATGTTCATGAGTTGATCCAGCATGGCCTCTGGCTTCAAGTTGTACTTGAAACGAGTTATGAACTAGCTTAACAACCCTTCCAGAGTTGAACTGGAAGCTCGAGAAAGCACACAATACCAACTCTGGCAAAGACATGAATAACCACATGTGGCTATGCCTGTAGTAATAAGGACTCAAAATGGAAAGTGACTAAGTGGGCATTTGGATCACCCACACCATTGTATTTTGTGAATTGGGGAAGCTGCACCCTAGGAGGTAGTGTGAGCAGAGGAATGGAAAGGCTAATAGGATCATCTAGATAGAAGTCCATTACATGGATTGTCTCTAAGTTGGCTGCTTTGAGCTACTTGACCTCCTTAGTGAGGGTTTGGATAAGCTATAATGCTTGGTCCAAACTTGGGAATGTTGCAAGGGGTTGCACTGGTTGTAATGTTGGTGGGGTCATCAAAGAAGCTACCATTGGTGGTGTCGTTGGAGTAGCCCATAGCACTGTAGTTGGTTGTGCCACATGTAATTCTTGGTACACTTGTGGCTGCATGTATTGTGGCATCTAGGATAATTGAATAGTAGGAAAATAGGTCTCTACCCACCATGCAATTGAGGTTGAAGTTGTTGTTGGTGGTGAGACTGATATTGCTAGAATGATAAGAATATGACTTGTTTGTGGCTATGATATGGGCATGGTGTGAACATATGGTAGTGTTGGTTTCACAAACACTAGATGCAAGAGCTGAAAAAACTATGAGAAAATGACAAAAGGAGCAAAGGAAAAAGGCCCTATGCTTTGTTGCATAGATAAGACCGAGTCACTAGCTACCAATGACATAGTTTTAGGCTATGGTAGTGTAATGGCTATCTCAAAGAAGGTAGAAGACTATGACTAGTGTGACAAGGATATAAAGGCAAACTATGAGGCTAGAATGTAAGGTGGGATGCCAATGTCAGAATGGGACTCGAATCCCTCTTGCCCATCTATGGAGGTTCATCATAATTGGATGCTGAGTCTTGCTCTTTTAGCCCACTCATCTAAATATGTTGGTCCAAAATCCAATTGAAATATTTGGTAAGTGGTATGACTACGGAAGGGGTAGAAAGGAACTCCCTTCCATTTTGGTGAATAATTTCAAACCTATGCTTTTCTTCTATTTCCTAGTGGTCCAATGGTAGGCCCGCCTAAACCTTTATGCATAAAAAGTTGTATCATTCATCATCAAGTACCGTCTATTTGGGAGATTGGTACCATAGTCTCAGAGACTACTGTTGTGGCCACACCAAGCTAAGTGGTTTCTCAACATCTTCCCCATGTTGTGTGGAGTGGGTTAAGTCCACATTCAAGGTGGCTGTTGAAGTGCTAACTAGGTTCATTTTCATTTAAGTATAGAAAATCTGAGATAAAATGGCTACGTGTAAAAATTGAAAAGAAAATGTGCCAAAAATAGCTAAATCTGGAAATGTCGAAAAAATGATTATCTTTGTTGTTAAGCTTATCACGCTTTAAGGGATGGTTACGCTCATAGGCTATCACACTCTATAGAACACTTAGAGCTTAACGTAGTAGATAGTTTGGGCTTTTCATCCTAAAATATTCCAAGGGAACCATCAACTAGGACCAATCTGCATCAACTAGAATGTAGATAACTCCTACATTGGCCTATGATCTAGTTACTATCATGGTAGGTCCACATGGGTGTTATGTCTATGCTAGCTTGCTACTAGTAATGGGGGTACAAAAAGCACATGGGACTATCTGTGACACACAAAATGAATGGGGAGGCCTTCCTTCTAGCACCAAAAACTATGACATCTGAAAACGTCAGTGGCTAGAACACTAAGAGGTTGATGAGCGAACAACCTAACCCTGAGTCCATGAGAGGGTCATGTTGGAGAAAACAAAGATAGGGTGCCCTAAATGATTTGGTCAATTAGATAGGGACTTACGTGGTGTAACAATAACCATTTGTAAAAGCCTAAAAAGAGTATTATGAATAAGCAAAAATATGTATTAGCAGTAGGAAAAGCAAGAAATTATGATAAAATTTGAAACACATGATGAAGGAAAATGAAATGAGAGTTTAAGTGAAAAAATGCACCAACCCAAGAGTTAGGAGCATGACTCTTAATTGATCAATGTATGAAATTGGTATGCAATGTCAGACACATGTAGTAGGGCAGCATGGCAATGTGGACACAATCCTTGGGATGTTGCGAGCGTGATGTTGGTGGCTATAAAAGAGGCTAGACCTGCCAGGCTTATAGTTGTCATGTTGTGTGGGTGCTAGAAAGACTATGTCATGGTACTCAGCCAGGTGTCAAGCTCAGGTTCTGAAGTATGGAAGTGATGAAGATGCTAAGAATGCTCTAATGCTTGATGCTTGGAGTGATTTTGTCGATCATCAACCAACCCTTAAAATGTTGATTATTGGGGTATTTATAGGGCTAGGGTTGACATGAGATGTGGACTAGACACCATGTGGCTTGGGTCCCATGTAGCATGGGTGTGAACAAGTCACGCTAACATATTATGCTTAAAATGTTAAGCTATAAGTGTTATGCTCAAAGTGTAACACTCTATAGGATAGAAACGGGAACTAAGAATCTACCAAACTATGATCACACTACCCAAACTGCATGTACTAGAGTCTGAGGGACTGCCATGTACCTACAAACAATGCTAAAATAAATGCAACTTGGAGTCTACACTCTAGGACTACATCTTCCCTGTCTTCCAAGTAGGATCAAGCATAGGAATAATTTTTGGGGTTAATAGGGGGTGCAAAAGTAAAGAAAACTACTAATCTTGGTTGCTAAAGGGATGTCAGAGCTGAAATGAAGGTCAATGCCAAGTTCTGTAAGCTTATGGAGACATTCGAAGGCATTTCCCAAGTGTTATGTTGTCTATGCTACACAACGTGATAGAGCATAGTGTGAACACTTAGAAAATTTTTGCAGATTTTGTCTTGTAACACTATCTATGCTACACAACGTAGTAGAGCGTAGCACCAACATTTTGATGAATTTTGTCAAAATTTGCAATTTTTCTTCATGGTACACTAACCACATTCTAGGGGTGAAGTAGGATAGGCAACCTCAAAAGTTAGAAAATTGTCAAATGCATCTTCTAGGTCTAGATAGCTTGATAGACTTCTTGTCCAACACTTAGAAAAATTTGGGCCCTGAAACCTATGTTATGCTCTCTACACTGTGTAGGATAGTAGAGTGTGACAAGCCAAAAAGATAGAAAATTTGCCGAACTGTTTTGTCCATCCTGAGCATTTTTGACAACTCCTAGCCTAGTACCTGGGTGGACTAGCAACTAGGACATGTGTTAAGCTGAGCAAGCTAAAGAGCATAGCAAGCTTGATAGCCCAAGAGATAGAACCGCTTCTAGCTTGACATTCATGCAAACTGGCCTTGGAAGCATGTGCTACACTGGTTGTGCTAGGGAGCATAGTAGGAAAACTTAGAAAAATTTTAGAAAAAACAAGACTCCTAGTGTGCTATGCTATCTACATTGCACAGGGTGATAGTACACTTGAAAAAATTTTGTCCAAGTTTTGACACCTAGAAACATCTTCCATTGAATTGTAGAAGCTTGAAATTAGTGGTGTTTCACTTTGCATCCCAAATTTGCCCCTAAATTGTACTTACACTCAACACCACTTGGGAGAGTGGACAACATAGTCATAAAGTGTAGTCTCCAAAACTGCACTTTTGCATTATTTTTAGGTACATTGCAATTTGTTTGGCACTTGCACATGTAGTCTTGATAGTGTAGTCACAATATGGTAGTCTCACAAGGTGCATCAGAACACACTAGTAGAACACCATTTGCTCCAATGGAAGTGTATTTGGAGCTAGTGTAGTCCCAACTAACCCTCTGCCACATGGTGCCATATCTGCAATTTGGGCTAATGCTAGTCCTAAAAATACCCCAACATTCCACATTCTAGGGGTTGGCATTTAAAGCATTCTATTGGAAACTCTTGCATTCAACTGGAATTTTTGGCATTTGGAACCCAAGTGCCCTTGGCATTTTTACAAACTTTGGAATACTACAACATTGTAATACACTACCTAGCATATTGTAACCCACTACAGCTTGTAGGACACTGTAGTAGCCAACCTGATAGGCTTAGACTCCACAGTGAACATTAGTCCTCATAGCCCAGACACCCTAAGACTGTGACTACATTGCCTACTGCATTTGTTTGTACACTGCATACCTCCTTACCTTCTCTTTGTAGTTAACTATGCTCCCCCCATTTGCGGTGATGTTGCTTTCTCTCTTGCTCATATCTTGCACATGTTTAGCATTTTCTCTTGGATTTTAGCACTCTACTTGCATTTTTTTCCATTTTTGCACATATTTGCGTGTTTTCACCTTCATTTTGCACTGAAAACCTTGACTACACTCACCCTCATAGGCATTGTGGACATTGTAAACACCATGAAAACTCCTTTCATTCGTTCTTTGTAACACCCCATAAGTCCCAATTTGATTAACAAGACCATTTTGGGCACCCCACCTGCATTTCTAGTAGGCCCTCATGCAGATGAAAGGTTAAAGCTATATGATTACAAACCTCTCAGGGTACCATTCTAACCTCCAACATTTTTGATTGCTATAGTGGGTTGCTTTGATAGGTGCTAACCTAAACATGGTAGGGTACATAGGAGATGAAGGTTGAAGCACCTATCCCATGGAATAGATAAGTGAGGTTGAAGTAGATGTGGTGGCTTGGGGAGCCAACTATTGGAAGGGGCTCCCTATAAAGTTGTTGAGTTCAAGCTCAAGCTTAAACTTATCATGCTCCTTGTGTTGGCTTTCTGAACTAAACTTCTTACTCTTTTTAGCCATCTTAATTAGTTGAGATAATATATATGTATGAGTGTCATTAAGTGGTATTTTGTCGTAGGAGAAGTGTATGTACTCCTTCCCATTTCAGTGAATTAGCTCATATTTACATTTAGCCTTAGTTTCCATTCATGGAATGAAGAGGCAAGATTGGATTTCAACAAAAATGAAGTTATTTGATCTTCATTTATGGTCATGAAATCCAAGCTTTGCCCCCATAGCTTTAGCAATTGCCTACGCTTAGCTATAGTAGGGTCTTTTAGTTCATACACCCTTATAGCATCTTAATTGGATGTCATATTAGTCAAGGGGAAAGTTGGTTGACTAGCTAAAAGACATGACCATTAATTCAAATTTAATTTAACAAATTTTACAATTAATTAATAAAAATTCCAACAAGTAAACTATCCAAGGTGCAAGAAGGCATGGTTGAAAGATGTTGTGTACTACATCTACAAGTGGAGTGCAAGTTGTTGTGATAGGGGTTTTTCATATATTTGAATGAAATATAATAGCTTTAATGCTAGAAACATCAACTATGTTGGCTTTGCTAGTAGGGGCTACACTAGAGGAGGAAAAAGGGATAACATATTATAATTCTCTCATCCACTAGCACTTTCTTCGAGCTCTCCTTTTTGGTAGGAATAATGCTTCAACTAAGAAAAAGTGAAGTTAAAATTACTAAGTTTTCTTTAAAGCTATATTTTTGGAGAAGGATCAATGTTGGCTTTGCTAGAAAATATCACAATAGGGGAGTTAGGTAATTGAAATAGAGAAATGCTAACCTTTGGAACATACAAAGGTAGGTTCCACTAACTACATTGGTTTCAAGAAGTCTAGCAAGTACTATGAAAATTTTATTAAAACCAAAATTACCTGCAACAACAACACTGGGTTTTGGTGGTAGGGAAATGGATGGCAGCATTGGTTTTCTTTTGCAGGAAAATTTTTAGTAAAATCTAAAGAACTTGTATGTAAACTCAAAGTTTTCTAACTTGAAAAAATATCTATAAGAGTGATGAAATAGGATTGAATATAGAATTTGGATGAAGGCCCTCCTTCTAGCACCAAAACATTGTGGTACTTAAAAATTTGATCATTGGAAAACTAAAAATCCTAGGCATGGAATAGCTTTAACCTTGGATCCCAATGGCCTTTGAGAAAGAGTATCTAGGGCACCCTTGATGATCTTATTAATCACTCATGGACTTGAGATTTGTAATTATGGGTAAAAAAATGGTAAAAATAATGCAGAGATAGTATAAAAATAAATAATAATGCACATAATGAAATTGCAATAACTTGTACAATAAATGAATGACAATCTTTATTACAATTAAAATATTGAAAAGTGAGAGTTCAAGTGTACAAGTGGTGCCTTAATGCATAAGAGATTTTATTTGATGAAGTTTCAAACCTATTGAAGCCAATGGTTTTGTATGCTATGGTTAGGTCCATGGTTTAGGTGCTTCTCAACTTCCAAAACTAAAATTCCTTATTGGTTTCTTGCCTAGATCTACAATGTTGATAACAAAGGGGGTAAGGTATGTGAATGACTTTTGTTGTAAAAGGGGTACTATGCTAAAAGTACTTATGCTCAAGTAGCTAGGCATTACTCCAAAAGCCTTACATAATCCTTAAATGTCAAATGTGCTTGGGGTTGTGAAAGATTATCATGCTCAAGAATTGCCAAGAGCTCTTTTAGGTGTTTGAAATTGGATTTTATAGGTTACATGGCTATTGATTTTTGGCTGAAAATTTCTACCATGATTACTGATAGATTGGAATCATGTGTAGGCGTAGTAGGCCTTCATCTCTAGTGTATTTTCTATTTATTATAATTTTTTATACCCATAAGACACCAAAATCATGATAGTTACCATAAATGGAAAAAGGACTTTTGTAACTACATTGGCCTTCACCCATCCACACTAGCCTTGTGGTAGTAATGTTGGAGTTGTGTGGTCTATGTTGGACTCGACAAGGAAACACTTGGGTTGTTTTAAGAATGAAATCCCCATCCCCTCTAATGCTAACTTCATGAAAAGTGAAAACTCTCACAACTTGAGTGTTGGCCTTAATACATCCATGTTGGGTTTTAGGATAATTACACTAGCTTTTGCTAGAAAAATGAAAACAAAACACCACCCACACTGGGGGTAAGTGGTTCTAGCATAGTTGAGGCTATATGCCCCACCAAAACCCATGAAAATGCCAAATTTGGCAATTCCCAAGTTATTTTCAGCCTTCCTAGACCCAAATATAGACATGAGGTGACTATTTTCACTTGGGAAGTGAGGCTATAACAACTTATGAGGTATTTTTTCAGCCCTAAACTATTCAAGTATGTGAGATTGCATCTCATACTATTTTACAATGAAAATCTAGCCTCAAGTGTAGGGCTAAAGATTACAAGGCCAAAAGGATTACAACATGTATTTTCTTGGTGATGTTTCATAGGTGCTATAGGTTTCTAGTGCTAGAAGGAAGGGTTCCAATCAAGCTCTTCACCAAAATCGAATTCACCTTTCAAAACTAATTTTTCTACAACCTAAAATATTTAAATCCATAACAAAAATTTCTGTTAGAAAGAAAAAAAATTGATGTTGCTATCCATTTTCTTACGATTAAAACCTAGCATTATGGTTGTAGGTGATTTGGATTTTCATAAAATTTTCATAGTTGTTGTTGGATTCTTCAAAGCCAATGTGGTTGTTAGTTGTGAAATGCCATAAAAATTTTCTTTTTATTGTCAATTTTCATTATGTAGCTTTCTCCCTAGAAAACTTGAGATAAAATTTCATTGTAAATATGAAGATTGTAATCCATGAGGGGCAATCTCACATATTCCATACTTTTGGGACTAAAAAATGCTTTATAAGTGGTCAAAGCCTTATTCTCCAAGTGAAAAAAGTTACCTAGTATCTATATTTGGGCTTTTAGGGGTTACAATTACCTTTTGGAAAGCTGAAAATGGCAACTTGATGGGTTTTATGCGTGGGGTGGGGGAGGCGTGGTGGGATACAATTTTTCTATATTGGAAATATCTACAGGGGTAAATCTCACTTACCCATAGCATGGAGGGGTGGGGATTTCCTGCTCAGCATAGAAATTCCCTNTTTCTCCCAGTGTGGAGACTCCACCCCCAGTGTGGAAACTACATGCCCCTAGTGTGGAAGCCACAAAAGCTAAATGTTTTCACTCCATGCACTCCAACATTGATTAGCCACTTCAACAAGCATGGCAAGAAGGTAAACATGGAAGACTCATCTCTAGTGTAGAAGGTATGCCCCTATTAGTTTTTATAGTAAATAGAATCACTATGGGGGTTTAGCACTTACTATATATGATAACTCTCCAAATATGGACATCCATCTCACATGTACAAGGTAGAAATTTGTAGCAATTTGAAAGCCAAATTGAAGTGATTATGTAGCCAAATTACAGCCATTTTGTAGAACTATTTATGGCCTAAGACCTATAAAAATCTACCTCAAACATCATTTACAAGTACTACACTTTTAGTAATTTGATATTATTAGCATTAGTTCTAGAATCTTGTTCAACAATTTTTTGGTAGTTCCACATTTTGTCAATTACATATCATTGATATTTGTTTTGAGGCTCTTTGATCATTTAAAGATTTTTGGCATTTTCACACTTGGTCAATTTTAAGCATTCAAAAGCCCTTACAATCTCCCATGCTTTCATTCTCTTGAGTCCTAGCATAGAAGCATTGTAGCCTTTGTAACCCCCTTAAGACTTATGGATTTTTTGTATCAATGCTATATTTCTGGGACTTCCAACACCTAGTGTGGATTAATTTAGTATCCAAATCTCTCACTTTTCTCATGCCCTAGGAGAGATCCAAATTAGATATTTAAGTTGCAATAGAGGAGGTTCAAAAACATTAGGAGTGGTTAGTACCTGGATCATGGACTAGATCACATTGGCTTCAACAGGCTTTGAACTCATACCCTAGTGAACTCTCTTTTGCTTTCTCATGGCCATTTTTTATACACATTTCTAAAACTCATTCTTTATTATTTTAATAAAGTTTTAAAATTTCATTTTTATGTGTAATCCACATTTGCTTTCCATTTTACAGATATTTATTTTTTGCATTCTATTTTCTCAATCCATTTTTTACATATTGTAAGTCCTTGGGTGGTCTATTGGACCATCTAGGACACCTTGAATTCCATTTTTTAGAGGCCTTGGGGATTTAGGATTGAGGCTAATGTGCCAAATTTATCAATTTTCCAATGTATGGTTTTTCTAGTTGCAATAGTTTCTTAGTGCTAGAAGGATGACCTTTATCTAATTTCTGTGACTAGATCTATCTTTCCCATATCCAATTTTGCAATTTGAAAACATATTTCTTTTAATTTTTTATAGGAAAAACTTTGAAAACCTAATGCTAGTCTTTCCCCGCAAGTAACAGATACTATAGCATGGAAGTTGCAAGTGGCTAGATGTTGGGTTTTCACAACAAGTGTTGTGAATTTTTTCAGCCAAAAGCAAGCGTCGAAACCTTTCCTCCCACATTTTTTCTTTTTCTCTACCAATTTTTTCTAGTTTCTAAAGTTTGTGTTGCAACCCTTTTAAAAATCATCAAACTTCCAAAAGTCAACTTCCCCTCATCTTTCCAAGTTTAGAAAATTGGTAGCCTACCAAAACTAGTATAAGTAAGAAAACACCAACTTTTCACTTTGATTTTTAGCCTTTTCTCTCTCATAAATGTCATATTAGAGAGGTGTGATATTTCTCCCATCCCACCCTTGTTCTTTCTCCCCCTACCATAGCCAACGTAGAGGCAATTGGGTGGCCAACATGGGTGAGGCTTAACACCAATGTTTCCAACTTTTTATTTTTGGTAAAGGGGTAAACCTCCATTACCCCCACTTAGTAATTATAGAAAGTGCTCCATTTTCAACCATTTTTGTTTCCTTTGACCATTTTTAAATTTCACTTATTAGAATTTACTTGTATTTTTATCTTTTATAGCCTATTTCAAGCCATTTTAATGAAATAGCCATGTCTCTCCCACACTCAATCAAGTTGCCTTATAACTACACTAACAGTGGGTCAGATCAACATCACATGAGGGTTTATGACCCTAAAGACCTTACTATAATAGAATGCAAGCAATCTCTTAGACTTTGGAGACAAAGTCTTGGTTTCACGATCATAAATAAAGAACATTATAACTTCATTTGCGCTAGGCTGTCATGCTAATCCTATGAGCGGAAGTAGAGGCCAAGAGAGAACTCAAGCTCATCCATCATGATGGAAAGGAGTATATTCCCTCCCCCTACAACCAAATATCCCTCAATGAAATCTACACTAGCATCTTAGCCCTTCTCATTGAGGTTGATGTAGACAATTATAAGACTACCTCCAAGGGGAAAATAGAGGAGGATGATGAATTTAGAACAAAGTCTGGCCTGGAAACCTTGCAAGGGGACTTTTTCAACAAGGGATCCCCAAAGCCATAGTGCCCACCTCTACCTCCTTTGCCTCTTCCTTCGGATAGGCCTCATCACTATCATCCCCATGGTACTTGAGCATGTTTGGATCTATGGCAATCATCAGTATGCACCAAGCACAATTAGTATTGCAACCAACCACCTTTTACTTCTCCATGTCCCTTGCTATTCAACCTTGGTCAATTCAATCAATGATGGTAATGTCTACTACCATTAGCCAGTTGACCAGCCATGTGAGGTCCACCATGAGATCCCATGGAACTTAGGGTTCACACACCTCCTTTATCCGATTTATGCCTCAGGTATCGATACAAACATCCTTTTCCTTGTTTGGCCTAGAAGCTATGACCATAACATAATCACTTCCTTCCATTTTGCAACCCATAGTGAAGCCACAAGCCTCACAAAAAATTCCACAATCATATGTGCAAACCCCATAGCCAACGGGGCCACCACAAGGTCTAGATCAAGCATTCCAAATTATCCAAGATTTGATGGAGAAGTTAAAGAGGCTCAAAGCCTCTACTTCCTAAAGTGTCAAGATTATGGACTTCTACTAGGATGATCCCATCAATCCTATGGTCCTACCCTTCACACATTCTCTTAGTGTCCCTATTCCCTAGTTGAGCAAGTATAATGCAGAAGGTGATTCCAATGCTCATCTTATTACCTTTTGATTTGAGTGCTTACTCTTACAATTGTGGCCTCAAACCATCCTAAGTATTTTCCCTATGCCCTTGACTAGGAAAGCCTGTCATTGGTATCCCACACTACCTAGAGTATCCATATCCTCTCTAGAGGAAATGATAGCCCAATTTGTCAACCACTTCAAGTATAACTTGAAGCTCAATACCACACTTGATCAACTCATGAAGATCAAGCAGGGACCCATAGAACTCGTACAGAATTTCAACCAATGGTGGAATGAACTATTGAATTAAATACTAGAATCTATTGCCAAGGCTCATCTTTTGGACATATTCAAGAGGATGGTGAATAACTTTATCAAGTTAAAACTATCCTTTCATGACCTACAGTTCCTTAGCTAGCATTTTCCTAAACCAAGAATATAGAGGATGTTGTGAAGGCTAGTCATGATCCAACCTACATAGCATATAAAAATCAACATACTCAAAGGGACAAGGAGAAGAGCAAACAAAACAACATGGTTATAGTAACTATGAACAAAGAAGTGAAACACCAAAAAATTTCAGGTCTTAGCATCTCAACTGAAGATTTTTCCAAGTGTCAGAATGATGGCACTTTCAACACCTTGCTACGTAGCGTAGCATAGCACCATGCTACGCTACATAGCGTAGCGTAGCGTAACACCATATAATGCTACGTTGTTACGCACTGTTACATGATGTTAGCGTAGCGTAACACCTTACTATGCTACACTATTACGCCCTGTTACATGATGTTACGTGTTGTTACATGATATTACATGCTGTTATGTGCTATTATGTGTTGTTACATGTTGTTACCTACCACACTACCATGTGGTGCCAGATATGCATTTTGGGCTAACCCTGGCCCTATAAATACCTTTGCGCCCTCTTTTTTGGAAAAAAAAGAGAAGAGAAGGGGGGAAGACTTCAATTTCTTCACCAGCAAGGCATTTGGCATTTTTGCATTTTAGCACTTAGCTCCTTGGGCGAATGAGACCCATAGCACACCACATCGACATAGAGGCACATTACATGGTATACTATGACCACTGACCTAGGAGGCATAGTTTATCACAGTGAGCACCAGATTTCATAGCCTGACACCACTGATGCTATGATTCCACTCCTAGTGTGCCTATTGTACACTTTGTATACCTGTATCCTTTTTCAGGGTGTTGTATCTTTCTATTCAAACCCTCGTTTTGGCTGATCATAGCATTTATTTGGCAATGTTAAGCATTAAATCATGTTCACTACCCTGTTACGCACTTTAGCACATTTCTACTTCTGTGCACATTGTGTTTTCTTTTATTATTTGCAAAAGGGTTATTGTACACTAATTAAGTCCCTGTTTAATTGACCAAACCGATCAGGGCACCTTGAATCCATTTTCTCCAGCACTACCCTTGCACGGATTTAGGGTTAGGCTATGCGCTTGAAGACCTCTTGGTGTTTCCAGCCACCAACGTTTTCTATCGCTACAGTTTTTTTGGCATTAGAAGGAGGGCTTGTTTTTTTGCATTTTAGTACTTAGCATTTTCTCTACATTTTTACACTTAGCCCTTTTTCCTGCTACCAGCAAATTTACTCATTTTTTTGCTATTTTCCTGCTACCGAAAAATTTACTCATTTTTCTATTGTTTTCCTACTACCAATAGATTTACTCATTTTTCTGCTGTTTTCCTACTATTGACAAACTTAGTCATTTTTCTACTTTTTTTAGAGTTAGCCATTTTCTGTAAACAGCAACTCTCACAACCTTATCTATGAATATGAATCCAGGTCAACCTTCCACGTTGGTGTCTAATACATTCGATACCATGATCTAGCCAAAGCATGCCGCGTTAAGTCACGAACAATACAATTTCATTTGTACCAAAATCCAAGCAGGACTACCAGTGGATTATCTTGATTTAGAGGCAAAACAAGATTATGAATGAGTCCACCGAAAAAGATTGAAGTATAGCCCCTCTTTATTTGACATAATCCCACTCATGGAGCCCTATCACTAGTTGTTGTCCCAACTCATCCATGCAAATAAGCATGATGCAGGGACAACCTATGAGGAAGCCTCACAGAATGAGGAAGATGAGTTTGAGGCCCACTCCTAACATGAGAGCCACCTCCACACCGTCTTCCAACAACCACTCCCTAGTACAGCCCCTCCTTAGTTTGGTCCATCCATCCCCTCCAAGATAGTGACTATGCCAATTCAGCCTTCCTCGCAAGTAACTAATGCATTTTCCCAACGTTATGCTCATGCAGGGGCCACCTCCCAGCTCCAAACAACTCAAGCATCCTATATCTCAGCTGTCTCAATAGTGTCTGTGGTGTCCGTCCAACCCACCCATGTATGGCCCACTCCAATCACTGCACCCATTGCTCAACCATTACATCAGCAATTGTCTGCTATGATGTTAAATTGGCAACACCCGTCCACTACGATGTTAAACTAGCAAACCCCACAACTAACCCAAGCCTAGCCAATGCATCCAGTTGGCACATCCCTAAGCTTGGATTAGGCATTCCAGCTGATACAAAGCTTGATGGAGGAGATCAACCAACTTAAGGTCTCCTCCTCTAACACCATTAAGGTGGTGGACTTCTACCAAAATGATCTCATAAGCCCTACAATACCACCCCTAACTCTTCCAACTGGGGCCCAACTGCCTCAATTTGCCAAGTACAACGATGAAGGGGACCCCAATGCACACTTGGTCACATTTCGATCTAAATGCCTACTCCTTCAAGCTTGGCCACACACCATCATTCACATGTTTCCCATGTCACTCACAGACAAGGCCTTAGACTGGTATCATGCACTACCCAAGGACTCAA
Organism: Gnetum montanum; assembly: GCA_015680685.1. Taxonomy (NCBI): domain Eukaryota; kingdom Viridiplantae; phylum Streptophyta; class Gnetopsida; order Gnetales; family Gnetaceae; genus Gnetum; species Gnetum montanum. Next base: position 507,152 of record MNCI01004504.1, read on the forward strand.
TCTCCTCTTTGGAGGATCTCATAACTAAGTTTGTGACACCCTTCAAGTACAACCTAAAGCTTGAGGCAACCCTTGACCAACTTATGCAAGTTAAATAGGGGCCTCTAAAGCCCATGTCAAAATTTCTCCAATGTTGGAATGCTGCATTGAGTGAAATGCATGAACCCCTAGTAGAAGCACATCTACTGGCCATCTTTAGAGGTGCAATAAATGACTTTATTAAGTCCAAACTATATTATCTAACTCCAAAGTCTCTTAGCCAAGCCTTTTCCCAAGCAAAAAGCATAGAGGACGCAGGACAAGCTAGAAATAATGTAGCCTATGTGGCCTACAAAAACCAACATGCTTGCAAGCATGTAGCCACAAGCATGAAAACAACCAACTGGGGCCCAACAACTAAGCAACCCAAAGCCCCAACTAATAAAACTACCAATTCTGGTACAAACTCACCTACATTAATAGGGGCTACCCCAAGACCCAACTTTCAATGTAAGGATCTCTCAAAATATACACCACTACCAGTGCAACCCTCTGAACTACTAGAGAAAGTCTTGAAAGCTGGGAAAATCTAACACAAACATGTATCAACAATTACCTACCAAAGACATGATAGGTACTACGAACTACTAAGGAACCTTGCTTTAGCAGTGCCAAATGAGCCCCTAGTTCCACAACACTTCAAGCTGGACCAATACTATCATTACCACCAGTTAGCTGGTCATAGTACAAACAACTATCATGCTTTGCAGGATGACCTGTAGAGAATGATAGAACATGGCCAACTAGTGCCTAACACAGAGAGTCAATCCAACATAGATGATGCCTCCTATGTCATAAATTCCATTAGCATAGGTGGTAAGTCTAAACCTATGCAAAAACCTTTTGTGATCCATGTGCATTCCACCAAGGCAAGGATCCCCTCTACCTCCACAAGCAAGAGGCCTCCCTTTGTTATCAAAGTGCCACCTTGACCACCCACAACACCCTTTGTGGTCAAGGTTCCACAACAACTGTCTACTAAGATGTTAAACTAGCATGATGCAACAACAATAGCTAGGAAGCATTTTGTTATCAAGGTGCCACAACAAGTTGACCATACAACAACTCCACCTAAGTCATCATTCTTCATAGGTGTTCCACAACATGATGGCCCCTCACCTACCCAAAGCCCAACAATGGGCAACATCTTGATCCCTCCTCCTTCAGGGGTTAACCCCACTAGCAACCCAGGTAGACCTACCAAATGGCAATGTAAGAAGACAAATGAGCACCTTGCAACCCCTACAGTTGAAGCAAAAGCCATAATTAACAAGCAACAACCAAACACTAGGGCCCCTACTCCCAAACAAGCCAATCAAACCAAGCCCAAGTCCCCCTCCCGAGAGATCTGTCTCTCAAGCCACATGGAGGAAGTCAAAGCCAACACAATGGCTAATGACAAGGACTTTGTAGTTGCACTAACCTAGGTGAAACAAATGCTCAAGAAAAAGAACACAACATTGAATTTGTATGACCTAGTCATGACCTCATCTTCTCACTGCCAAGCATTGGCCTAGGTCTTGGCCTTCATTCCTATTATGGAGGACATACCTGCAAATGAGACATCCATCCATGCAACAATGCTACCCCCTGCACTACAAGAACCGAAGGCAACATTTTTAGTGTTCCACAATAATATAGTCAAAGTCAACCCCGAACAAGGGGAGGTTACTATAGCTCTACTATCCATTAACATTTGTGTTGGACAATGTACCATTAGCAAGGTACATGTTGATGATGGTGTAGCAACAAACATAGTATTACACTCCGTCATTGACAAGCTAGGCCTGGTAGATGAAATTCAGCCAACCAAAACCACATGTCTAAAATCCTTTAACAGATCACGCATCATAGTCAGGGGTACCCTCAAATTATCCTTTATGGTAGGAGAGCAATTCCCCACTAGTGCAGATTTCACTATCATAGAAGAGATGCTAGGTTTTAACATGATTCTAGGTAGGCCTTGGCTAGCCCAACTAAGAGCCATCTCCTCTCCCATCCACCAAGAAATCCTTCTTCCATATGAAGGTGGTCAAGTTATCATCCATGGTGATAATGCTTCCTCTTCGATTATCCATGACATAGACATAGCAAAATTTTTAGAAGAAGAGTTTCTTGGTGGTACACCTATAACAACCAATGCAGCACCTAAGGCTAAAACACCCGAACAAGTGGTTGAAGCCAACAACCTCCCACAGGATCCAAAGCCTTGCACACTCCCTAATCCATGCCTAGTTAGGAAGCAACTACATAACCAAGACCTTCCCTTGGCCAAAAATGTGCTAAATGCTTGCCTACCCTTTACCTCCACTTCCCATGCATTTTTGACTTTCATTTACATTGCACTAGCCTACACATTGACATGTTGCCTACTTACTTAGATTAGGCATTTCATTTTATTCACATATTTGTTTTACTTTTTTATGCATCCATCCATTTAGCTTATGCATTACATCTGAAAACATAAAACTACAAAAACGCATGGCCCGAAAAGGCCTTAATCTAGCTTACAGCCTAAAATGGCCTAAAACTATCAGTTTTTGCATTACTTTCCTTTCATTTATACATTTTAACTTTGTTTACAGCAAATGTTGCTTGATGTTATTTTCTTTTATTTTTGTAAGATCCTATAGGCACATAGCATGACAACAGGTGTAGCATTACACCTTACACAAGCAAGGTAAGCACCAGTCCGCTATGACTATAATCTGGCACAGACAGTCCGCTATGACTATAAACTGGCACAACTTGTCCTTGGGTCATAATTTTAAACTAGCACAACATCCACTGTCCGATACAACATTAAACTAGCATTCAATAGTCTTCTAGGACTATAAACTAGCACATCATGGTCTACCAGGACCTTAAATTAGGTTCATAGTCTACCAAGACTTTAAGCTGGCATGTAGCTGATCTAATCTGAACACTTGCCATTGCCTTGGGAGTACTTATAGCATCATCGCCTCCCACCCTTCTAGTGATTCTTTTGGAGAACTTTCCATTAGTGCAGTATTTAGAACACTTGTAGCATCATCACCTTGGCACCTTCACTAGTTTCCTGAACACTTGCAACTAGCACAACATTTGACACTTTCACAAAATCTTCGCATCCAACACTTGAAGCATCTTCACATTTGACATTTGCACTTTCATTTCACATTTTTTGGTTTTCTTGTCCTCTTTGAGGTGTTTGTAGGATGAAGCCTTGGAGACGGTCGTGCAAAGGTGCATTTCATTGCAGGAGCAAGTTATCACGTTGCTTTGATATGCATAACTGGACTAGTTGAGCCACTCAAGAGTGCACATCCCCCTCATCCCTATTACAGCCTATGCACATCCATTTCTTCATCCTAATATCCTCTCATACTCTTCATATTCATTATTTCACATTCCTCTTATGCATATGCATTGTGAAACACATCGCATTCGCTTCACATCAACTCTAAAACCCATGGTTGATGTAACATAATTCATCCTATGGGGTGCCTCTGTTGCATAGTTAAAGCCTAGATGGATGTAACATCAATCATCCCTGGGAAGCAAAGCCCATCTTCTCGATGGCCAACTTGCAACTAACATTTAGCAATAAGCCAAACCCAAAGAAGGTTCACTTCATAAAAGAGAAAAAGCAACAAGGCTACAGCTTCGCAATTGGCCCATCATTGGATGAACTTTGATGCTCTCATAAACACTCCAGCAATAGGTCAACATTCTAGGTGCAAGCTACTTCATGCCATGTTCACTATCAACCATGCTAAATCTGCATCTTACATCATGATCCACTATTTGCATTTTGTTCCCACAATTTAAATTTTATCTCCCCAGCATTGCCTATACCCCTTGTCCTTTAGCATAACCTTATTACCATAACACTCTTGAGCATGGTAAAATGACATCCGATCTTGTGTTGAAAAATGGCATTGGTGATATGTCTACTGTGGTGTTTTGTAATTCTTTGTTGATGTCTTTTGGGCCACTCCTCCAAATGTCAACAAAGAGGGGCCATTAAAACACCATAAAATTTTTGGTCTCAACATCTCGACTACAGATTTTTCTAAGTGTTAGAACAATGGCACTTTCAACACCCTGCTATGCAGCGTAGCGTAGCATGGTGCTATGCTACATAGCATAGCATAGCATAACACCCTGTAATGCTACGTAGTTATGCGTTGTTACATGATGTTACGCGCTGCTACACTACATAGCGTAGCATAACACCCTACTATGCTACACTATTATGCACTGTTACATGATGTTACGTGTTGTTACGCGCTGTTACATGTTATTACCTATCGCATTGCCACGTGGCGCCAGATCTACATTTTGGGCTAACCCTAGCCCTATAAATACCTCTGCACCCTCTTTTTTGAAAAAAAAAGAGAAGAGAAGGGGGGGTAAGGCTTCAATGTTTCCACCAACAAGGCATTTAGCATTTTTGCATTTTGGCACTTTGCTCCATGGGTGAACGAGACCCAGAGCACACCACACCGACAGAGAGGCACATTACATGGTATATTGTGACCACCGACCCAGGAGGCACAATTTATCATAGTGAGCACCAGATTTCATATCCCGACACCACTGAGGCTATGATTCCACTCCTACTATGCCTATTGTATACTTTGTATACCTGTACCCTTTTTCAGGGTGGTGTATCTTTCTATTCAAACTCTCCTTTTGGCTGATCATAGCATTTATTTGGCATTATTAAGCATTAAATCATGTTCACTACCCTGTTATGCACTTTAGCATGTTTCTACTTCTGTGCACATTGTATTTTATTTTATTATTTGCAAAAGGGTTATTGTACACTAATTAAGTCCCTATCTGATCGACCAAACCATTTAGGGCACCCTAAATCCATTTTCTCCAACACTGCCCTTGCGCAGATTCGAGGTTAGGCTGTGCGCCTGAAGATCTCTCAGTGTTTCTAGCCACCGATGTTCCTTGTCGCTACAAGAAGCAAAATCATTAACCAAGATCCAAGGAATAATTCACCTAAGTCCCCTACTAATAATGACGTTCATAACCAAACATCAACCTCTAAGGTCACTACATCGACAACAACTTGACCCAAATTCAAAAGGAAGAATAGGTCTAAGTACACTGTCTTGCCTTTAAAACCATCCAAGTTGCTAGATCAACTACTGAAGAGTAAGTGCATGCAATACAAATAGATGATCAAAGTTACTCAAAAGAAGCATGAGAGACTATGTGAAATAGCTAATGATTCTACTTGAGCAACAAACGATGATCCACAACTACCTATGTACTTCAAACTAGATCACTTTTTCCAATATCACCAACTACCTCATCATGACATAGAATTCCACCTTACAGTAAAGGATGATCTACAAAGGATGATAAATAAGTGGAGCTAGTAATAGATGCTTCCAATCCAATATGACCACAAAATCAATTGATGTAGGTTTACAAAGACCTATTGAATGCTAATGATAGCCCTTATGTTATTTTAGCATTCAACATGAAAGACAATTGGAGACTCACAAAGGAACCGTTCATGATCCAGGTACCCCTTGGTGATGAAAGGGATTCTTTAGTTTCTACTAGCTCAAGACCCCTTAAATTTTGAGAGTACCATCATGAATGCCTTCAAGACAAGCTTTTGTCATCAAGATGCCCTAGCCTAACACAACCCAACCAATCATAACCCCAAAAACTACACAATGACCTCTTGTGGTGGATAATGCTATTACCTCTTCTTCACAACTAATGATTGACAACTAGAAAACCTCAACCAAGTAAAGGAATAAGCATAAGAAAAATCCCAATAAAAAGGGTGACAAGTAGATGGAGGCATGAAATAAAGTGGATCCACCAAAGCCTATTTCCCTCTTGACTATACACATGACCTCCTCTACTCAATTTTATACAACCAACAAGCCATAAGAGGATCCTAAAACCCATAGCTAGAACAAAGAGGAGAAGCCCAAACAATGATCACCTAAGGTTGAAATTTGCATTTTGGAACACATGGAGGAAGTGAAGCACAATCAGGGAAACGAAACCATGAAAAATGATAAAAACTTCCTCAGTGTGATGGATCAAGTTAGACAATCTCTTAAGAAAAAGAATACCACTTTGAGCTTATATGACCTAATCATGACTTCTACCACACATAGTAAAATATTATTCAAAATTTTGACTTCCATGCTCATTAGTTAGGACATCCCCACTAATGAGAAATCCATCCATGCAATGTTAGTTCCTCCGTCATCAAGAGAGAAAAAGCCAACATCCTTAGCATTTTGCAATAGCAAAATCAAGGTTAATTCCTAAAATGACAAAGTAACTAAGGCTTCTCTATTCATAGCCATACATGTAGGATAGTTTAAAGTGCATCGGGTGCATGTAGATGATGGAGCTACAACTAATGTTATCCCATGCATCATCATTGAGCAACTGGACTTGACCAAGCAAATACAACCTACAACAATCATAACTCTCAAATTCTTCAATGGATCAAGAGTTACCATCAAGGTGCCTATCTCCTTGGACTTTATGGCAGGGGAGTAATTCCCCACAACCACTAATTTCTTGGTAGTGGAGGAGACACCAAGGTTTAATGTTATCATAGGAAGACCATGGTTGGCTCAATTATGGGTCATGTCCTTACCTATCCATGAAGAAATTCATCTTTCTTGTGAGGGAGGTGAAATCATCATTCATAATGATAGTGTAGTTCTCCTAGCTGTCAACAATGTGAACATAGAGTAGGGGTTTGAAGTGGAGCTTCAAGAAGAAGCTCCTAGCGATGAAGTTCATCAATCTATGTAATAGAAAGACAATGATGACAATGATAGGCAACATGATATGTTATGGGATGAAATCCCTTTTAACATCATTAGTGAAGGTGATGGTGAATATAAGCTTGTGTAGAGTATACCTTATTCATTCCTTAATCTTTCAAAGATTAGGAAAAATATGCATAAGTAAAGTGCACATTAACCTTTCCATGCCCTTATAACCAGATGCACCAATGACCACGTAGCCTAACCTTTCTTTCTTAATGTGTTATATCTTTTTGTGTACTTTATTTTACTCTTTATGCATGTAGTCTAAGTTTCTACTTTCATTTGCATTTTTACTTATTTATTACAAACTTTCTTTGGCTATACTTTTACTCATGTTATAAACATCAAAAAGATCTTAATAAACTTAAAACATAAAATTGCCAAAAAAAATATATATAGGTTTATATTCAACAATGATCCACTATGCTCTTAAACTAGCATCATGGCCCGCTATGGCCTTAAACTGGCATCATAGTTCACTAAGACTCTAAACTAACATTATAGTCCACTAAGAATTTAAACTAGCAACATAGCTTGCCATGGTATTAAACTAGAAAAACAACTCAACCAATGCCTACCATGGCCTAGAACTAGCAAATTTTTATTTTATTTACTTACATATATCCTTTAAATGCATTGCTTAATTGTTTAATTTTATAGCCAAAATTGTCAACATTGCCATTTATAACATTTTCAAAACTTACTAGAAAAACATATATAGCCAGAAAAATGAAACCAAAAATTTAAATTTAAAATGTCTATAATGTACATAGCCATTGTCACATTGTGTGGAAAAATATCCAAATAATAATAAAGACCATTTATAACATAGTCTTGGCTAACAAAAGCCATCAATAGTAAAACAAAAATATATAGCCAACATGCTAGACTAGGCTAATGAAGGCTATTGAGGGACATCTAGAGAAGGAAGTGGTGGGTCATTCCCACCCTTACTACTAGAACCACCAATGTCTCCTAATGCTTGAAATACAACAACACATAGCTAGTCACTAACCAATAGCGAAAACCATAACTTAAAAAAAATAAAAACATAAAATGCATCAAACCTATGGGGACTCATGCTTCATGACTTCTAGGAATAGATGTGGAAGGCCTTCTGGCAAATGATGGAGGATCTAGTCCTCCATCATGTTGATCTAGTTAACATCACCAAGATCAATGTTGGAGTGGATGCAAGTCCTATTGACTGTAGCCCATGTAGGAGGATCTTGAGTAATAGAAGCTATAGAGGTCTCACCTATAGTAGTGGTAATCTAAGGAGTATGAGATTGCTCCACCATGAGAGGGCTCTTAAAATGCTTATAAGCATTCTTTGCCTAAATCCCCTAGATAAATAGCTCTCTCTTACGTTGTTCAATTGACTCCTCCTTGAGCCACTTAAGGTAGGCCCCATGATCCACCTTGTACTACTACTTGTGGCCCTTTAATTTCTTACCCCACTCTAGGACCCAAGCACAATGATCTTTCTAATCCTTGACCTTATCGAAGATGAGTTCCATCTACATCTACTATTTCATCATCTCCTATAAGATCACTACTTTTTCCTAAATGGCATGTCAGTAGCAAATCCACATGATCTCTATGATCCACAATTACCTTAAGTTAGCCACTTAGGCTTTCACAAAGGCCTTGTAGTCTTGGAGATTACTAATCAACTCCTCCTACCATTGAGTATAACAATCATCAAATGCTTAGGACAAAAACCAAACTTAAAGTAATAGGATATAACAAAATTGTTAAGACATGGGCATACCTAGCTCTTCCTCCTCTTCCTTTAGGATGATGATGAAGGATGTACCCAACACTACCTCACTAAATAAAGCATCTAAATTATTTATGTTTACCTCATGTTGATGTAGGAGTGCCTCTTCTTCATGCGTTCATTCTTCCCTTGCGGCAACTTGGGCTGCCAGGACTTAACACTTATCTACAATAATAGCACATAGAAAAATAATTAGCATATGAAACCATAATTTCCAAAATAAAATAAAATAGCCAGAATATAAAGGAAGCATACTTGTGACTACCTATTACAATGGCTTAAGCTTAAACTTAAGCTTCTTTGGGGTGGTTTGGTCTAATGCTAGTGGTGCTTCCTCCATGGGCCTCCTGAGTTTCTCCTTGGTTGCCCCTTCAACCTTTCTATGTTGTCATTTGATCTTCAAGATGCTTGCTAGAAATGTGAGAGGTTCTTTGTCATCTGTGCTATCAAGGGACTCACATTGCTCTCCTCAAGATCCTTGGTGATGATGAAAAATGTTGGATAAATGTGCTTTATCCAAGGCCTAGAAAGTTGGCTTGGGTCTTGGGCAACCCATCTTCCATTCCTCCACACCATCAGAAACTTCACGAACCTCTTCAAGTAGCCTACAAAAAATGCAAAATGCATGTGAATTATGGTATAGGTGTCCTCATGGATTCTAAGGATCTCATCCTAAAGCCCAATAGTCAAAGAAACTACCCAGTTGAACTTGGTGTCATCTATTAGGACATTCTTAAAGGTCCATCCATATAGAATGCCTATTACCTTCTTTTGTGATAATACTTTGAGAAACACATGAGACTTGAAAAACAGATATGATTCCTTTACATCAAGGTTCATGAAGTTATCCATGGAAATTTTGGAATGGCACATGCTGACACCAAGCCATTTCAAAACTTCCTCATTATGGCCTAATTCCTTCACTCTTTTGGTGGCAACCTTTGCCCTATCAACGAGAACATCAAAAAAGTTGCAAAAGAGGCCCTTATTAATGTCCATGTTAATCTTCACATCTTGAATGATGGTATCAAAATGATCATCCTCTTCATTTTAGGAGTCAATGATGTTTAGCATCTCCATAGCAGGGATTGAAGGGATAGGTGCCATAAACAAATCAAGCAAACCAACATGTTGAGTGTTTTTTGAATGTACCTAGGCACATGTACCCTTGACCACTCCTATGCTAGTATCACCTCATCAAACTTCAGGATGAGGGCATCCTCATGATGTCCTACAAGTGGTAACGTGACATTAACAAAGGTAGAAAGTCATGCAAGGTAGCAACCAACATCTAGCATCAACATAAGCAATGTTAACAACTAGTTAAAGCAATAGAACACTTAGAGTTTTCATAATCATAAAACATTAGAAGCTATGGCCTTTATGTTTACCTTTCTTCTTTTTATTTGATGTGGTTTTAGCAAAGGTATTAGTTGCCAAGATCTTATCAAAGGAACTCTTGGAGCCTATCCACTAGTTGTGTATTATCCCATCATCCTTACACTTCTTGTATACAAGGTTGAACCTTGTAGTGTATTCGCCAAAGTCCCCTATCAACTATTTGTACACAATAGCTCTAATTTTGGGACCCTTGGTGAATTCATCTAGGATAGTTTGAGCCACTACCACAATTTGTTCATTAATGATCAAGCCTTAATCATTGACTCTATACCTATAAGAAGTTCATAAAACTAATGGAGTTAGGAAAGGTAGTTTAGCCAATAAAGCCATAAAACACTATAATAACTATGCTTATCCTTGTAGAAAATACATAGTGCTAGGCAGGTTTTGGAACAATGTCTAGGTTGTATGTGCCACCATTAGAGTATTGTTAGCATTATATTGGCTATACTCTGGCATCATCTATATTTCCATAAGTTAGCATGGCCTAATCACGTCTACAGTTTCCCCTACTATCTTAAGAGGTGGATTATCACTAATGAACCTAGAAATTAGGCTAGATGACCAAGGTAATAGTGAATCCACTATGGCCCTAGCCACATCCATAGATAAGTGTGACCACAACATCACACTCAAATTTTGCAAGATCTAGGTAAGGAATTCCCTTGACCTTGGTTGGAACCACAGTGATAGCTTCCTCAAGGACATGTCAAGAAGTGGGATGTTGTCCTTGGGATGGACTATGTAGCATAAAATGACAACCAAATCAATGATAATGAGTATGGGCTTTAGAAAGACCCTACATGGCAAAGCTAAAAAGCATCATGACCAATTAAAACTTCTTAACAAGTTTGGAAAAACATTCTAGTCAAGGGTGAGATTAACCTCAGTAAAAAGTCCTAAGATGTTTATTTAAAATTTCTTAAGAAATTCTAAAAAAAGCATTATTACAAAATTTCATAGCCTTTTACTTCATAGCCAAAATATTATAGCCAAAACTTCATAGCCAAAATTATTCCTTAGTCTAAACCATGCATAAACTTATAAAAAAACATTGAAACTTAGAGAAAAATATAGCCATAGTAAAGAGCTTGCTAAAAATAGTAAAAGCCTTTACATTTCTTTAAAATAAATTTAAAAAATTAATTTTACATATTTAGCCATCCTCAAGGGCATGGCAGCTAACAAGAGTAATCTCTAAGCATGTCAACTACATCCCCAAAGGGTAAAGTGCTACAACCATGATATAGCCATAATCAAAAATTTATTAAAAATTCATCCAAGCTTTAATTTTAGTGATTCCACCATAGAAGAATCTTGAAATAAAAATATTTCTAGCCATGACCATTACAACCAAAATACACATAACTTTATTTGCATAAAACATATCAAAATAAGCAAAACCATAGCCATCACCATTAACTCTCTTTTGCGTAGGATTGGTAAAGAACTCACCAAAAATTTGTTTGAGCTCCAAACGAAGTGATTCCACCACTATTTGAATGCTTGGATTAAGCCCTAAACATCAAAACATAATGAAAGTTCAAAACACCTACTATTTATTCAAAAAAATCACAAATTTAGACAAAAATCTGAAAAAGGCACAAACCCCCTTTTTGACATAGGTCTAATCAAAAAATTCATTTAAAATTTATTTTTAGTCTAATACCTCTATTTGAAAGATAAAACCATAACCAAAAATTAGCCAAAACCCCTATCATTTGCTTAGAAAAAATTTATGGACTTACATGAAATTTTGAAAATGGCATAAAAAAGCCAACTGCATGACCTTAGTAAAACAACCATAGCTCCATCATTATTAATCCAAATTAAACAAAATAATAGCCATTGGAAAACATAAATAGAGGACTAAAAATTCATAATATTAAATTTTAAAAATATATAGCTTTTTTCTTATTAAAAAATTCATAACATTGCTTGCTTTTTTCACCAATAAAGCTTAAAAATCATAAAACCTAACTTGACATAGCCATGAAAATAGACAAAATAGCCAAAACATTCAATACTCATTTGAAAGCACATCAAAATAATGGGGTACAATTTTTTTGAAATTTAATTTTGATAAAAAATTTAGCCTAGATCTAAGAAAAATGGCCCTGCCCCTAAATTTTAGAAAAAAGCATCAAAATAGTAAGCCTAATTTTACAAATTGAATCTACCAAGGCCAAAAGAATGAAACAAACATAGGTCTATGTAGAAATGGAAAAAATAATAGGGGTTATTTCATTATAATTTCATTATACTACCTCTATTGGCATAGATCTAAAGAAAATGGCCCCATGAATGGTAAGAAAAAGCAATAAAAACAACTAGAAACAAAAGTAAAAATGGGTAGAACTACCTACCTTAGAGTAGCAACAAAAGAAGCCTGAATGGAGCTAGGTCTTGGCAGCCCTTCTAGGTTCATTGCATCTTTGTCTACCTTTTAAATCTTGGGGTTTCTATTGTTCCCTCCATGCTACTTGGGTGCCATAATTAGATCAACACTAGGAGTTGCTAGAATCTAAGAAGAATAGAGGCTTAACATTGGCTGTAAGGAAGATTGGATGCTTCCATGCTGAGGATTTATTCTCTCTACAACAAAAATATCTTCTAGAGATCTCCACCAATGCACTGTTTATGCATAATGGCATTGGTGATTGAAACTTATGAAATTTGATGTTAAAAACTCAAACAAAACCTAAAAGCTTCCATCCAAACCACAGTTGCCCATTTAGTGTACCATAACTCCAATTGCATTGAAGTGCAAGAGGGGGAAGGGGGTAAATTATCTTCTATGTTTATATTGGTGAGAAATAGCTTTACTTTTATAATTTTAAAAAACTTGGGAAGTGAGCCCACTATATGTGCTCGCTATTGGCCTAAAAACTACATCAATGTTGAGTTTTAGCCACTTTTGACACTTAGAAGAATATTTCAACCTTAACTCCCATGCATCCACATTGGGGATGCCATGCCTAGTGTGGACACATGCCTACCATTACCTAAAACCACTAAAACATAACCTTTTATCCATTTTTAGCAACTAAAACCTACCTTTTCCAACTCTAGGCACCCAAAAGGAGGTTAGACATGAACAAACTAGACAACTTGGGTTTCCATGCTAGAGAAACACTACCCAACATGGAAAAAGGAGAGGTAACATCAATTCTTATCCCTAGCACCCATCTAGCCCAAGTTTGACCTTGAAGTGGTCCCCACATAACCAAGAACCCATCTAAGCACCTCTAGTAACCTCGAAACTTCGCCAAACCTAGTTGAAAGTGCTCAAGAGCTTAGGATTTGATGTCTCCATGCTAGGGAGGCTTCGTCCACTATGGACATCCTAGACCCAATGTGGATGGATGGAGGGAAAATGAAAATTTCCTAAATTGACTATGTATTAGCCATTTCTCAATGCCTAGTACTTCCTTACAGTCTTCGATAGCCTAGATTGATCTTGCGATAAGTTGATTCTCATCCCATACCTATTCCCCATTGGTAAACCCCTCTTCATGCTACCCAGCATGGAGCCAATGTGAAAACCTAGGGGGTATGTAACAAAGTCCCAATTATGACCTAAAATAGCCAACTAACCTACTCTACTGGGGCTTCCAAAGACCTCAAAAATAGTAAAATATGGTATAAATGTTTCATCCCCCTCTCATCCATGCTAGGGTCATCATGACTAGCATAGAAGAAGTGGGGGAGATTGCATGATGTACCTAGAAGACTCCAAACTGGCAAATCTTGATACCAAGCATCAACCGTCTACATCAACAACCATAGAGGCTAACATGCATGGTCAATTGGGTGTCAAACTAGTCTAGATCTAAATTTCTTAGTTCTTCAAATCTATGGGAGATCTCTTCCATGTTTCCTAGCATAAAAACTAGTAGGATGAAGCTAAAAAGATCAATGTGGAGTCCCAACTAGAATAAAATAACATTAGATTCTCTTGGACTAACACTAGAACCTTCACAGTCTCTCATCAAGAATCAACATATATCAACCTCCTAAGGTTCTTCCACACTAAGGAGGATCTCATCCATTCGAACCATCATAGTCTTAGTTTGGATGAAAGGGAAAAAGCTAAAATTATTAAAGTTCACATGCAACTTAACTTCTAGAAGCAACACAATCCTTCTGGAAGCCAATAAACTTCCAGAAGTCATATGAAATGGTCAAAACTAGCTCCCCTTGGATTCCTCATGTTGAGAAGGATTCCATCCATGGTGAGCATCCTAGCCCCAATGTAGATGAAGGGGTAAAAAACTAAAAACCCTCTCATAGCCTTCAAAGTGACCATCTTGCTGTAATAGGCATCGATAGTCAACATTAGTAACCTTGTGGACACACATGCATGGATAAAACTAGTAAAAATTAACTAAAAGCAAAGTCTCCTAGTTTCTACATGCTACAATCCACCTCTTCCATGGTAGCTAGTGTGGAAGAAATGGGGAGACTTTTGAGGGACTCCAAAATAGCCATTAGATATGCTAAACAATAGCCAAAAAACCTTGTGTGTGTCCTAGAACCCTATTTGCACATCCTCAGACCTTCAAACCTACCAAATTTTATTATGAATAGCTAAAAATCCTTTCACCCAAAATTTCCACATTGAGCTTGGAAACCACAGTGTGGAAAAAAGGGGAAAACATCAAAAACCACTTGATACCCCTCAAAACGATCAAATTTTAACACCATGCATCAATAATTGACACTAGCAACCTTAGAGACTCTAATGCACATCCATTACTAATAAAAATTAGCAAAAAATTAGGGTTCACTAGGTCCTCCATACTAAGAGATCCCTCTTCCATGTTGGCTAGTGTGGAAGAAAGGGGAGAACTTTTAAGAAACTTCAAAATGACATTTAAACACCTCAAACAAACAACCTACACCCTTACATGAGCCCTAAAACTAGTTTTACATATTTTGGAGCCTCTAAACACTATAAAAGTAACTTTAAATGCCCAAAAAGCTATTCCCCCTAGTCTTTCATGCTAAGCATACCATCCCAAATGTAGAAGAAGTACGAAAGCTAAAAAACCACCTTGAAAACCTTTAAATTAATCAAACTTAACCTCAAACCCTAGTCTTATATACCCCAACCTCCCTAGAAGCACACATGCATGGTCAATTAAGGCAAAAATTGATCTAGATATCAAATTTGTGCTTCTTCCATGCTGGGAACCCTCTCTTCCATGCTAGCCAGCATGGAGATTAAGGGGAGGATTTATTTAGGGCTCATAGATAACTCAAAAATGACATCAAATTATCGTGCATGCATCCTAGAACCTTGTCAGTACTTATTGAAGTCTTCAAACCTTAGAAAACAGATCCTAAATGATAAGAGGAAGCTATTTCCCCTACTCTTCCATGCTAAGAACCCCATTCCTAGCATGGAAACAATGGAGGAAATTCAAAAAACACTTGAAAATACATAAAACTACCAAATTTTAGTCTAAAACCTAGTTTTTGACCCTGGTGACTTTGGGACATGACATACATAGTCAATTGCAATTTAAATTGGTCTAGATCTAGGATGCTTTCTCCATCCACACTAGTGAGGACTCCCTCCACACTAAGGCAATGTGGAAACATAGGGGAAAGGATACCTTTCCACATTTAGTGGCAAGATGACACTCCTGGAAGCTAACGATCTATGCAATAAAAGCCTAGGACCTTATAGCCTTGATATTTTACTAATTTGATCTTATTTTAACTTTCAAAATACATTCCCCCTAATCTTCCATGCTGAAGTAACTCCTCCAATTTGACAATAAGGGGGTAAGACATTAGGTGCCCTTGAATGACCTCCAAACATGACCAAAATTAGCCAAAAACTTGTAGAATTATGATTTATAGCCCTAGGAACCTATGAACCTAGTCAACATGATCTTAAACCACTCTAAATCCATGAAAAAAGTGTCCCCCCATTCTTCCATGCTAGGGATGCTATTCTTAGCATGCAAGAAGTGGGAAAGCCATTTCAACATATTTTGACATCCAAAACCAACTTAAATTGCCTCAAAATGAAGCTAGAGGATGCATGAGTTCCAGATTTGGGTTCCATCTATTGGTTTGACCTCGTTTGATCCTTTTCTAACAAATATTTTGATTCTTCACATAAAGTCCCCACTCTTCCATGCTGACCAGCATGGAAACAAAGGGGAAAGGTTACAAAACCTACTTTTGGCCTTTACTAACCTTTGGATTACCCAATTTTAATATCTCTAGCACTACCCTACTTTGGGAAGGCTCAAGAACCTTGATTTTGCATCTTTAGAGATCCAAAATATACTTTCCTTGGTTTCCAAGTTGAGGGTACCTTCTTCCACATTGTCCAGCATGGAAACAAGGGGACCCAGCATGGAAGCCTTAAAACTCTTGATTTCTAGGTCCAAATAGCCCTAATTGATGCCCAAACTTACCTAATAGGTATGTAGCCCTAAACCACGGCTAACTAAGACCTAAAATGGGTAAAACCTAACCCTTTCTAGCTTATATTAGCCATGTTTTATCATATGTAGCATGTTTTGTTTGATTTGATCTTATTACATGATGTTTCAAATTATTTTTGACCTTGATAACCTTCTTATAGCCTTTATACAATCTTATATTTTCTTTATTCTCCTTATTATAGCCTTTTTTAACCTTTTTTTTAGCCTTTTAATAGTATCAAATAGTTTGTTTTGACCTTCCTTGATCACTATTTGACACCATGTAACCATGGCCCACTAAGGCCTTAAACTAGCATTATAGTCCACCAAGACTCTAAACTTGCATCATGGCCTGCTAAGGCCTAAAACTAGTGAAGTTATAATCTTTGTTGATCATTTGTAGCCCTATTTCTTATACTTTACCTTGTTTAACCTTAGTTTGACCTTTATTTGACCCTTACTGCACTTTTTCTTCTTGTTTGGTACCCTATTTATAGCCTTGGATGGCCTTGTTTACATTAGAATAGCATCTATTTGCATAATTTTATATCATTTTAGCATTATTTATTCACCTTTACCAATGTGCCACTTAATGTACTTATGATTGACATGCAAGACCAAAGTATGAGTACCTAGAAGTAGATCAATTTACCTTTGAGCCTAAGTGGGCTTCACAGTGATGTTCAATGATACATCAACCTTGATTGCCTAGATCATGAGTCTAGAAGTCATGTTGACCATGTATCCTTAATGGAGAAACCTCTAGAATGGCCTGAAAACCTAGTCAAAACCCTTGAATTAAAGGTAAGTGACATAACCGAAGACTTTCTAGTTGAGGTTCTTGTCACAACATGTAGTGGTGAGGAAAGAGCCCTTAAACTAAGTTCCTCAATGGAACTTCAACAAGCTCAAGACATTACCAAGGTCCTAGAAAGCAACATTAAAGCATTCGCTTGGTCATATGAAGAAATGCCATGCCTAGATCCATGTTTGATCCAACACAACATCATTCTAGACCTTAGCATTAGACTAGTTAAGTAAAAAGTGCAAAAGATTAGACTTGATTTGGTCTTGGCAGTTCACAATAAGATCTCAAAGCTATACCAAGCTAGTTTCATTAGGGTTTTCAACTACATAGAATGGGTGTCCAACATAGTGATAGTCCCTAAGAAAAATGGAAGTGTCCATCTTTGCATTGATTTTTAAGGCCTAAATAAAGCAACATCAAGGATGATAACCCTCTACCTAGTATTGATCAACTTATTGATACTATGATTGGACATGCCTTGTTATTCTTTATGGATGGATTCTTAGGATATAATCAGATTAGGATCAACCCAAAGCACTAACTTAGCACAACCTTCATGACCCCTTGGAATACCTTTTTCTATACCATTATGTCATTTGGTCTTAAGAATGCAAGAGCAATCTATAATGAGCCATGACCTCTACCTTTAACAATTACATGTTACATTTACCCAATGATTACATAGACAATATAGCCATTAAGTTCAAAGTGACCAACTCATAGTTTTACCTGTTGATGACCAAGAAACCATGGATCCTAAGTTTCCTAATGAGCACATTAACACTGTTAGCTAAGTGCCCGAGGCTATGAGATGATAATGCACTTTGATGGAGTTTCAACTGCCCATTGGGCCAATGCCACTAGCATCATAACATTTCCATCTATTGAAATCCAACCCTTCGCTTAAAATTTTGAGTTCCCATGTACCAACAACATAGTGGAGTATAAGGGTTTGTGATTTAGTAATCAGATGCTTAACAATCAGAGGAAATTCACAACTTGTGATCAACCAAGTGACTGAGATCTATGCATGTAAATCAAAACACTTACAACCATATTATGACCTAGGGAAGTAATTGTTACAATAATTTATAGACATTGATATCCAACACATACCCCAAAATAAGAATGTCATAGCTAATGTAATTGCAACATTAGCCCTTAGTGTGATGCTAGATGCGTTTAGTAAGTTACCCACCTTAATCATGGACTATGCTACTCCCATCACATAGAACACTAAGGATATCTTTGCGGCCATCATTCATATTGATCCTACTAGGGAGTGGTATGATAATATCAAATTCTACCTTATGCATGACGAATCCTTACAAGGCCTAACAACTACTTAGTAGAACACTATACACAAGTGATTGAAGTAGTATATCATCATAGGTAATAACACATTATGTCAATGATCCTATGATGGCATACTCTTAAAGTTCTTGGGTAAAATTGAAGCAAAAATAGTCCTATTGGAGGTTCATACGGGTGTTTTTGGAGCACATATAGAACCTAGATCCATGGCCAACAAGATTAGATGATTAGGTTACTCCTGGCTCTATATTGAAAGTGATTGCATGCAAAAGGTTAAGCAATGTAACACATGCCAACTTCATAGTAACCTAATATGTGTATTGCTAACTAAGTTCATACAACTGAGATCATATGGTCATTTCAGCAATGGAGGTTAGATATCATTGGACCTATAACACCTAAGTCTTCAAAAGGACATAGCTCCATCACTGTAATTGAATAATTTACAAAGTAGATTGAGGCTATTTCCCTAAAGAAGACTACATTTGAGCATATCTACAAATTCATCCTAGATAACATTATATCCCATTTTGGCATACCCATGACCATAGTTATAGAAAATGGACAATAATATATTATCCACAAAACAAAAGATTTCTATCACAACCGAGGCATCAAGAATTCTATTTCACATCTCCTTATTACCCTCAAGCCAATGAATAAGTAGAAGCAAGCAACAGGGCCATCATCAACTTTCTCAAGAAGATGCTCAACAATAACAAGCATAAATGGCATGAGTGGCTTGTCCATGCATTATGGACATACAAAATAACCTATCACATGGAAACTGGTGTGATCCCTTATAGCCTAGTTTATGATTATAAACCTATTTTACCTCTTGAATTATAGGTGCCTTCACTTTGAGTGGCCTTGACCAACATCATCAATGATGAGTAGAATAAGGAGTTGTAGATAGTAGTCCTTGACTCACTAGAGGAGCAGCACATGCAAGTGCTTTCTCACATCAAACACTATCAAGAGAGGTAGAAGTTTCAACATCACCATAACTTGACTAGTAATAAGATTAAGGAGGGTGACCTAGTTCTCAAAGCCATCTACAAGGATGTAGACAAATTATCAGCCAACTAGAAAGGACCCTTCTTTGTCACTAGAGCCTATAGGAATAGTGTGTTCAAGGTAGCCAACATGGATGGGAATTAGTTGGCCAATTTGGCCAATCATTTTTATCTAGAGCCATACTACATGTAGCTAATAATCATCAACAAGCAAGCCTACTTTCAAGATCCTTCTAGTGCCTAAAATTAGTAATAAGACATATCGATATCTTAAAAATATTGCCACAATTTGCTACCATCTAAAACTAGTAACACGGCTTGCCAATGCATTAAATTAGTACCATGTCTCATCGTGGCCTTAAGCTAGTAACATTGGTAACCTAGGTAGCTTGGTTTTATCATTTCATGTGGTCTGTCTATATTGTGACATTACAACATGTTCTATTTGCCTGATTTTTTATACTTCAATGCACTTTCAATGGTGTTTTGTATTCTTTGTTGGTGCCTCTTGGGTTAATCCTCTAAACACAAACAAAGAGTGATGATTGAAATACCCCAAATAGTTGCATGTTATGGCCAATTTTCATTATATAGCTTTCACTTAATGAAACATGAGGTAAAACTTCCTTGTAAATATGAAGATTATAATCCATGAGGGGAAATCTCATATATTCCATACTTTTGGGGCTAAAAATTCCTCATAAGTGGTCAAATTCTCATTCCCCAAGTGAAAAAAGTTACATAGTATCTATATTTGGGGTTGGTGGGGGAGGGGGGAGGTTCAAAAATGCCTTTTGGAAAGCCAAAAATGATAATTTGATGGGTTTTATGGGGGGTATACATTTTTCTACAATGGAAACATCTGTAGGGGGTAAATCTCACCTACCCCCAATGTGTAGCAATGGGGATTTCCCCCTCAACGAGGAAACCTTTCCCCCACCTACTTGTGCTACCCTACNCTTAGTATGAAAATTGCATGCCCCCAGCATGGAAGCCACAAAAGCAAAATTTCATCACTCCATGCACTCCAACATTGATCAACCACTTCATCAAGCATGACAAAAGTGTCAACATGGAAGATTCATCTCCACCATAGAAGGTGTACTCCTAATACTATTTATAGTAAATGAAATAACCATGGGAGTTTAGCACTTACTATTTATGGTAACCCCAAAATATGGGCACCCATGTCACCTATACAAGGAAAAAATTTGTAGTAATTTGACAATGAATTTATAGAAATTATGCAGCCAAATTACAACCCTTTTATAGCACCATTCATGGCTTGAGACCTATAAAAACCAACCTCAAACACCATTTACAGGTACTAAACTTTTAACAATTTGATACTATTAGCATTGGTACTAGAATTTTATTTGATGAATTTTTAGTAGTTCCACATTTTGGCAATTACATATCATTGGCATTTGTTTTAAGACTCCTTGGGTATTTCAAGACTTTTGGAAAAAACCATAGTTTCACTTTTAAGCATTCAATAGCCCTTGCAATCTCCCATGCTTTTGTTCTCCTATGCCCTACCGTAGAAGCATTGTAGCCTTTGCAATCCCCATGAGACTTGTGGATTTTTGGTGTCAATGTTGCATTTATAGGACTCCCAACCCCCAACATGGAGTAATATAGTAGCCAAATCTATCACTTTTCTTACACCTTAGCAGTGATCCAAATTGGATATCTAAAGTTGTAGCAAAGGAGGTAAAAAAGCATCAAGAGTGGCTTAGTACCTAGATCATGAAGTGGATTACATTGGCTTCAATGGGCCTTGAACTCCTATCCCAATGAATCCTCATTTACTTTCTCACAGCCATTTCTTATAAACATTTCTGAAACTCATTCTTTATTATTTTAATAATGTTTTAAATTTTCATTTTTATGTGAAATCTACATTTGCTTTTCATCTTACAGATCTACAACTTTTACATTCTATTTTCTCAATCCATCATTTTGCATTATGTAATTCCCTAGGTGATCTGATAGATAGTCTAGGGTGCCTTGAATCTAGTTTTTTAGAGGCCCTAGGGATTCAAGGTTAATGTTGTTGCACCGGATCTATCAATTTTCCAGTAATTGATTTTTCCAATTGCAACAATTTGAAGTTACCTTTGTGTGCTCCAAAGTCTAGTATTACTATACTTCAATCATGCAACCCATATGCTATGAAATTTTATGGCAAAGCCAATTTTGGTTCCTTCCAAGACTCCAATGTAGCTCTTGAAAAACCAAAGTTTTATATTTATTTTTCTCAAAGCAAGCATTCTCTTTGCCAAGAGGGGCTACCCCAACATATTTTTCTTGGGCAAGATAATGATTAACCGCATACCTCCTTTCCCTATCTTAGCATAAATGTTGCTAGCAAAACTAATATAGTTGGTTTTACCAACATCAAAACTATTACATTTTTCCAAGTGTAGTGCACACCCTTGTCATTATAACTTGCACTACACCTATAGTTGTAGTTTCCACCATTTTCCAACCATACTCCTTTTACACCTTGGGAAATTCCACTTGCTAGAATTTTCATTTAATTATCTAAGAAAATATCTCTTAAACCAAAATCAAAGTTATTGATAATGTCTTTTAGCCAGTCCATGATTTGCCCCCTTAATTTGATAGACATGGCATCAAGGTAAAATGTGGTGAGGATTTATGACCAAAAGATCTTACTATGGCTAAGCATAGGTAATCACTTAGGCTAAAGGGGAAAAACCTAGATTTTTCCATCATTGATGAAAATTACTATAATTTCATATGTTCCAAAATCAAGGAAGGCTTGCTCATCCCATGTGTGGAAGATGAATCCAAACATGAATATGAGCTTATCCACTGTAACATGAAGAATTGCATTTATTCCCTATATTACATGATATCCATAAATGATGCCCACACATGCACCCTATCTCCTTTAATTGACATCGATGAGTAAGAAAAGGAGCTAGGCTTAGAGGGTCAACATGAAAAACAATATGAGTTCAAGGTTGAGCCCAAACTTGAAAACTTCTTAGGGAGCTTCTTTCAAAAATTAGCTTGCCAAGCCACCACATCCACCCTTGCCTCTCTTACCTCCTCCATAGGACAATTCCTTCAACCCTAGTCTCTCATGTACCCTATCATGTTTGGACTAGCACTTATCATAGTGGTAGACCAAGCACAGTAAGTGTCCCAAACAATGCCCCTCTTCTCCTCTATGCCTTTCACTATGTAGCCTTGGTCTGCATGGCCATCACTAGTGATCATAACCACTACTCATCAATTTTTCATGTTGGAGGGCCGTACAATGGGAACTCAAGTGACCTAATGATCACATACACTATTTATGCCCTTTCTGCCACAAGTGTCATACAAACCACCATTTCATTATTCAACCTGCCTACAAAAATGATTATCCAAACTCTCCCCTCCATGTCATAATCCATTACAAGGCCACAAGTCTCTCAACTTATATTGAAGCCATTCATTGAAATGTCACAACCCACAAGGATGCCCTAAGGCTTGGATCAAGTCTTTCAAATGATCCAAGAACTTATAGAAGAGTTATAGAAGTTTAAAGCTTCGAAAACCCATACAATCAAGATCATTAACTTCTATTAGGATGATCCCATCAATCCTTCTATCCCACAAATAACACTTTCCCTAGACATTCCCATACTTCATTTTACTAAGTATAATAATGAGGGTGATCCCAACACTCACCTCATAACCTTTAGCTCCAAGTGCATGTTGTTATAGGTGTGGCCACACATCATAATGTGCATCTTCCCTATGTCCCTTACTAGGAAAGCCTTGGAGTGGTATCATGTGTTATCCTAAGGATTAATATTCTCAATTGTGGACTTAATATCATAGTTCATTAACTATTTCAAGTATAACTTAAAATTTGACATGACTCTTGACCAACTAATGAAGGTTAAGTAAGGATCCCTTGAACTCGTGAAAAAATTCATACAATGGTGGAATGCTCTTATCAATGAGATTTCTAAATTCATAGATAAAACACATCTTCTCAGCATATTAAAGGGGTTGGTTAATGAAATCATAAGGTCAAATTTTACTAACTAAATCCAAAGACACTCAATGAAGCCTTCTCCCAAACAAAGAACATAAAGGACACTGCTAAGTCTAGGCATGACCTTGCCTATATGGCATAAAAAAACCAACATACATAGAAGGATAAGGAGAAGGGGAGGTAAACTAATGTAGTTGTGGCAACTATGGCCAAAAACAACAAGACCACATAGGGGTCTAAAGCAAGTGAACACAAGGCCCATACAATCAACAACCAACCATCAACATCTAGGGCTTTTACATTAGGCAATAAAAGGCCTAATTTTGAAAGAAAAGATTGGTCAAAGTACACTAGGTTACCACTAAAATCCTCTAAACTTGTTGACTAGTTGCAAATGATCATGAGAATCCATTATAAACAAATATTAAAGAATTCTCACAAGAGGCATGATCGACTTTGCAAGATAGTAAAGAACCATACTCAAACAATCAAGAATGACCTAGTTGTACCTAAGTACTTTAAACTTGATCATTTTTGTCACTATCATCAACTTGTACGTCATGATACTGACTTCTATCGAGCTCTCAAGGATGACTTAAAAAAGATGATAGAGAACAAAGAGCTGATCCTTGATTCCTCTAACCCAATTCTGCCACAAAACCAATCCATGTAGGTCTACAAAGACTCATTGAATGCTAATAATAACTCTTAAACCATATTGTAATTCAATGTAAGAAACAACTCTAGACCTACATGGGAGTTGTTTGTGATTTGGGTACCTCCTCATAACCATGGGGGTCCTTCAACTACATCTAGTTCAAGGCTCCCTTTTGTTGTAAGGGTACCATCATCTATGCCTCTCAAAGAACCTTTTGTAATCAAGGTGCCCCATCCTACTACAACTGAATCAATGACCTGAAACAAATAACATACTTCCATGGTAGCTAACACCACAAATTCTTCACAACACAATAATAAGAAATCACAAACTAAACAATTCAAGAAGTTTGCACCAAAGGCCAAAAGCAAAGACAACAAGTAGGCTAAGGCATGGAAGAAGGTCAGTCCACTGAAGCTCACTTCCATTTCATCCATCTCCATGATCTCTAACACCTAGGCTGCTACAACCAATCAACCAAGGGAGGATCCCAAGCCACAATGGAAGGGAAAAGAGGCCAAGACATAATAGTTAAAACATGAATTTTGCTTCTTGGAGCACATGAAGTTAAAGTGAATAAGGACTAAAAACCAAAAACTAATGACAAAGAATTCCTTAATGCAATGGAATAGGTTAAGAAACCTTTAAAATAAAAGAACACATCCCTTAACTTGTATGACCTGGTAATGACCTCCAATTCTCATTATGAGGCATTAGTAAAAACATTTACTTTTATCCTTGTTAGTAAGAACATCCCATCTAGTGAAGAGTCCATCCATGCTGGAATGGTATCATCTTCACTAAGGGAAGAAATGATCTCAATGGTGCTAGTTTTCCATGACAAAAAGGTCAAGACCAATCCCTAAGATGGCAAGACAACCATAGACCCCTCTCTTCATAACAATACGGATGGGATAATACAAGGTATATAAGGTGCATGTGGATCATTGGGCAACCACTAATTTTATACCCTATACCATTGTTGAATGTTTAGGCCTAGTAGAACACATGTAAAATATCTTAACATCCACTCTCATGTCCTTTAATGGATCTTAGGTTGCAATTAAAGGATCAAAATCTTTGGACTTCATGGAAGGGGAATAATTTCCCACAACAACCAATTTATTGATGGTGGAAGAGATACTAAGATTCAATCTCATCCTAGGGAGGCCTTGGATACCTCAATTATGAGTTGTTTTCTCACTTATATATTAAGAATTTCACCTACATTATGAGTGAGGTGAAATAATTATCCACAATGATAGTGTAGTTTCCTTGGCAATCAATAATGGTAACATAGAATAAGGGTTTGAAGTGGAGTTTCAAGAAGAAACTTCCACTGTTAATGACAAAGTCCAAAAGTCCATTAGAGCAAAAAAGGCCAAAACTAGCAATAATTGAGTCATGGATGTACCATGGAAAGAGTTCCCCTTTAACATGGTTAGTGAAGAGAAAAAAGAATAGAAAATCATGCAACATAGATCTTATAATTTTCCTAATCTTTCGAAGATTAAGAAATACTTACACGGTTGTACATATGTTTCGTACTCACGTACTCTATGTCCATAATCATGTGGCCTCTTCTTTTATTTTCTTTACTTAATTTAACCTTTGTTTAGCCTTATTTAGCATGTAACATATAGTTCATCCTTATTTATAGTTTACATTTTTATGCCTTATCTATTTCAAACCATAAAACCTAAAAATACCACAAAAATTTTAAAATCTAAAAAATATACAAAAATTTGTAAAACATGAAACTTACAAAAGATTTTCTTTTAACCCATGGCTCTACTAAGGCCTAAATCTAGCAAAACACATGGACCTCCTAATGCCTAAAATTGGCAAAATGCATGGCTTGCCATGGACTAAAACTGGCAATGTGTGGCCCACCATGTCCTAAAATTGGCAACACTTTCACAACTTGTTTATAGCCATTATGCTTTAGTCTACTCTTTTGTTGGCATAGAAAATTTAGATTTACTTCACTAAATTTTACCTTATAACTACATGATTCAACCAATGTAGCCTAATGTAGCCTCATAACATGAATAAAATGTGAAATGCATAGGATGCATAAAACTAAAATTGTTAGAACGTATAAACAAAGTTAAAATTTTTTAAAAATTAAAATAAATATGATATCCATAACATCTACACCAATAGGCATGGTCACATAGTGCAACAAAATTCTAATCAACGACATCATATTAAATAAACAAAGGTCTAACAACCATAGCTACATTGGGTAACAATGACATAGAAAATAAATGATAAATTTTTCACATGAAAAACAATGGCTAAGACTAGCCACAACACCATGACATAGTAAAAAAATAAAAATGAACTAAAGACATGACCAAAATAGATGGAACTAAGGTGTAGTTGGAGGAGGTTGAGGAGAATTTCCAATGTCATCATCACTAGGGCCACTATTGTCACCTGGTACCTATACCACAATAACATAAGTTTAATATGTAATTAACATAACAAAAAAAAACTACAAACTAAAATAAAATAAACCATGTTAAAATGAAAGAAATTAATAAATAATATTAAAAACAAGCAAACTTGTGAGTACTCAAGTGCAATACTTGTTGTGAGGAAGCTTCAAAGATCAACCTCCATACAATGGAGGATCTAGTCTTCAATCATGTTGGCCTAATCCACTTTCCCAAGATTAATGCTAGTTATAATGTTACTCTCATTGATATCAGTCCATGTAGGTGGCTTCCACAAAAATGTAGTAGTAGTTACCTTCCCAAAAGTAGTAGTTACTTGACAAGTTGGGGAATTAGTGACTACTAGGGAGCCTTCTTGCAACCACTTAAGGTAACTCTCACATTCAACCTTGTACTTTTTCTTGTGGTCTTTTTGTGTTTGCTACCATTCAAGGATACACAAACAATAGTCCATCTAGGCCTTATGGGCCAACAGGTCCATCTATGGCTTCTACTCCATAAGGTCCCTAGCAAAAGCAACCTTGTCATGGATGATATTTCAATACTACATCCATTCAATCTCTTTAGTTCACAAGGAGTACCTATTAGCCACTTGAACTTCCACAAACTTCTTATAATCCTTGAGATTATTAATCTCTTTAGTTTGTTTTTTTTCCCTTTTCAATGCTACAACTCATTTGCATAGAAATTCATTGGAACGATGGCATTCCCACAAGGTTCTAGCACATAAAAGTGCATATTTAATGGAACTTTTGTGTAACCTTCATGAAAAAATTGTTACTTTAGGTGGTAGCCTTGGAAGTTCATCGATCTCAATAGCATGGTTAAAATTCCATTCAATCTTTGACACTATAAGCAAAACAACCAACATAAATACATAAGACCATGTAAACAACAAATAACAAAATGACAAAAAATACTTTAAACCATTAAGACCATATGACCATAAAACCCATATAAAATAAAATTAATTTAATAACCAATGAAAAAAAGTAAAGGTAAAAATAAACTAAGGTTGTTATCAACATCAAGAGTAATCTATTGTAACTAATTAATCATGTCTTCGACCATTCCTTGCATGAATTATGTTTTCTTTTGTAACCTCTAATCATGGTTTCATGTGAAACATAGATATGGAATGGTCAAGTTGAGGTTTAGAAGCTACAACAAGAATGATAATTAACTAACGATTAAAAACAAGTCACAACATAAGACTACAAAATGCAACACATAAAATGAGAAATCATAAGTACCTAGAACATAATTCGGGATGATAACAAGAGGTTTAGCTAGTTATGAACCTTCAAATCTAGCATTGAGATCATCCAATGTGACATTGGATAGCCCCTCATTCTCATGCCATTATAGTACCTCCTCCTCTAGGTGTTTCTATTCAACCTTTGCTACTGCTACTTAGGCCACCAATTCTTGTTGTTTGCCTACAAGAGCAATGAAGAAAAGACATGGAACCACTTGGCATATTTTACCTAAAACAAAATAACAACATAGCCATATAACATGAAAAATAAATATCAAATAACCTAAACAAAAATAATGCAAATTAAACATACCCACAACTACATGATACGCATGGCCAAGTTTCATAACAAGCCTCCTCTTTGTAGGTTGCTCAATAATTGGTGTTGTCTCAATAATAAGCCTCTTTAACTTTGCTCTAGTTGCTCTATTTGCTTCAACACATAACTCCTTGGCCTTCTAAATGTTTCCATGAGTAACTTAGGGTTCAATTTAGATGTTGCTAGGGAAAGGACAATGCATACCACTAAAATACTTAGTGAAAATAGGTAGTGATTCCTGAACATCCTTTGGTGGATTCTAAGCTTGCAAGGTTACCTAACGCTCAAAAATCTAGGATGGATCTTAGCTTATCCATCATCCATCCTTCTACACCACCAAAAATGTTGCAAACCTCCTGAGATATGGTACAAAAAATTCATAGTGCATGTGGCATGTTGTTTCAAGTTTCTCTCAAAGATTCAGGATCTCCCCTCATAGTCCAAAAATGCAATGGGTAGCCTAATTGAACTAAGCATCCTCCATGAGAACCTTTTTCATGGTCCATGCATGCTCAATGCTTAGAACTTTCTTCTATGAAAATAGCTTTAGGAAAGCCTACAACTAGAAAAATGGATACATCTCCTTTGCCTCCATAACCTAGGAGTCTCTTAGAGTTAATTTAGCATGGTTGTAATGAGTGTTCATCCATTCTTCCACCTCCTCTGAGTGGTCCACATTGTTCCCTATCTTGGTAGTAATCTTTACCCCTTTTCAAGAAATGACAAATAGATTACTAAAGGTAGATTCATTAATAGCCAATGTGACGGGCACACCATGAACATGAGTTACAAATTTCTTCACTCCTTTATTAAAGAAGTTGATGATGTATACCATCTCAAGGGTAGGGATGACTGGGACAAGAGCCATTAATAGGTCATGCAAACTTGCACTGATGATCCTCATGTGGATCTTCCTAGATTCTTGATTGATCAACCAATGTTGTGGTACATCCACCTCATCTAACTTGAGGATGAGTGTCTTCTCAACACATTTTGAAGTAATCACAAAAATAGTAGATAATGATGTAGTTCCTGCAACATAACCAAAATAGCTTATTAAATCTAGCACAAGCACATCATACAACATCAAATAATAATAATAATAATAAAACTGATGAGTGGTGAGGTACCCCTATGCTCAACCATACAAATCACAAGCATTATGCACAATTTGGTCAAATTCCATGGATGGGACTAGTTGTGGTATCTAGATCGTTATAATTTGACTATAGTTCATTATCTTCCCACATGCACTAGTGGTAGCTTTGTCACGTATGGTTTAGTCCAAAGTGAGGCATATGGTGTTGTTCCTAATTCTATGCTACCCCTAATGGCAATAAAAAGATGGATTAATTAAACTAATGAGTAATGGAAAAAAAGATCTAAACTAGCCTATGGGCAATGGGTATCCACACTTAATCATTCGTACACATCTTGAACTTTGTGAAACTACTTCTGAGATTGTCAAGTATATGTCACTGGTTGTGCCAAACTATACACCTCTGGACTACCAAGTATTTACACCTAAACACTCATGATTAAGGCATACACATTCCACTTAATAATAGGAACAATAAATGAAAATAAATGGAAATATTTAACTAAATAAAGTAGTAAATAATTAAAGCAACAATAATCTATGTGGATGCCGCAATGATGAAACTAATCTCGATCTTTATTGCCAATCATGTAACATGTCCAAGTACCTCACACTTGAACAAAGGTGTTGTATAATTACAAACATCATGCTATGAGAATGCACTAGAAATAACAGGCTTGAAAGAGAAGAAACTGAAAACTAAAATATCTACTTAACTCTCTACTTCTCATCTCATCCAAATATCTGAGCACCATATTTATAGGCAACATCCAAATGAGGCAATGTTGGGTATGCAATGTTGCTTATTGGCTCTGACATCAGATATGCAACGTTAGGGCTCTAACGTCATGTATCTGACATTAGGATCATTGTATGAAGATTCATCATACCCCCATGACTAAATGAAAAATTATTTCTCAAGTTAAATAAAATAAGGAACAAGTTCTTTACAAAATATTAGTAGGTATGGAATTATTGATTGACTCAAAAAATGAACAAAATAATTGACTATTTGAATGCCGCAGTGGTGCAATATAAAAATGGAACACATTATTACAAAACAAAACAAAACAAGACTAGGAAGCTCATTTGGTGCTTGGAGGTGATGGCTCTTCCATTGGTTGGTTTCCTTTGTCACAAAACCATTGAAACTTGTATTAGTTGAGCAAGGCCTGCAATGTTTCCTCCTCTGTCCTTGGGTCGTGCATCGACCAGGCTACTATGCTAATGTGTGCTAGCACTAGTACATTCCAAGGACATTGTAGCTGTGGGAACATTTGATTCACCTTTACATACCATGCTACAAACTACCAATGTTCTTCCTTGAAAGCCGTAACTTTATCTTTGAGCTCATGATAATCTATCAATTGCTGAGCTAGGTTCGAGGCTACATCCTTTTGTCCTTAAAAACTGGCCTTGACCACCTCTAACTCAAAGTTTCCACTTGAAAATTTTGCAAGTCATCTTTTCGATTTGCAAACTCTTTTTCATACAGTGCATAGGTGGTCACCACTTACTTCTCTAGCTTACTTCGGGAACGACCTACTATTAACATGGCAAGCTTGGCATATCTAAGGTTAGCCAATGCTATGTATTCCTTTAAATCCTCTATCTACAGGTCTTTGTTTTTTTACTTCCACTTGTTGAACCATGGCATAGATATCCAAGATGGCCTTCCATTCAGAATTCTATGCTGATAAGGAGTTGATGTGGGCCTTGGCCATCTTGATTTCCATGTACATGCCAACTTGGTCATAGAAGTTCTCTTTCAATTTTTCATACATTTTCATGCCAACTTCTCTTTGGTATTGATGAGATCTAATTGTGCTATAGTGACATTGTTTGAAATGTCAAACAGAGTGGTCATTACCTGACTCATATATAGTAAATGATCAAGCATGTCCTCATGCACTGCAAGAGTCATTAAGGTCCCAACCAACATTTGTGCATCTCTAGTTCCTACCAAGTCTATGAATCTTTGATGTGATTGATGATCACCTCTATTGTGCCTACCACATCCTTATGTTGTAGCAC
The DNA here is from genome assembly GCA_015680685.1 of Gnetum montanum. Classification (NCBI taxonomy): domain Eukaryota; kingdom Viridiplantae; phylum Streptophyta; class Gnetopsida; order Gnetales; family Gnetaceae; genus Gnetum; species Gnetum montanum. The sequence goes on from MNCI01004504.1 coordinate 538,625, forward strand.
CACAACTATGGCACCTTCTCTAATTTCTAATATGACTTGGAAGGATGTGGCATTCCCAAAGATCTGGCATGGCCATTGGGTTCCTTCTCCTCCTACTCCTTCTAACTGTATTGAGATCATCTCCCTTGTTGGAATAGATGATACGGTGGACTGTATGGTGTCATTCATGACTTGACATAGATTGGCCTCATCCCTACTTCCCTAGTTGATTGTTTAAAAAATCCTCTATAGGTGGCTCATCGAAGGCTTATAATCTTGTAGCAACAATGGAGCTTGTGCTTGTGGATGTTATTTAGGCTATTGTTGTGTATCTATTTGCAGCTTAGCCTCCTTCTCTACTTCTTGCTCTTCACCAAAATCTTTTCTTAGTGTTGTCGTTATCAAGAGTTTTGCAAAGGAGGCATGTTGGGACTTCCTAAGGATATCATTGGTATATCCCAGGATTCTCGTGCACTTGAACAACTTTCTAAGTAAGTAGGGAAACAAAAGTGTTGGTCTCCTCAACTTCATTTCTGTGAACCACTATTGGATTTCTATGAAGTAATAATCAGGAAGGTTGGCTACAAATTTTTCCATTAGAATAACACTTCCCCTAGCTACATAAGTGGAGATTCGATTGAGCCCTTTCATGGGAAATAGGTGGTATGTCCTAATCTTGAAGTAGGCTTTCTCATCTAGAGTCATTTCATTGTATGATTTTTCTTCTTTGCTATACACCTACCTGAGCCAGTGTTTCTTTGTTTTGAGGTCAAATATGATTAATAGGTGAGAAACCCTAGCTCTTTCGTTGAGTAGGTTAAGAGCTACAATAATGTTCTTAACTAAATAAGAGATGATCACCCCATAGATGTTAACAGTAGTACCCTCATCTTTATTATGCCAAAATTGATGGACTTCACCCAAGTACCATTCACCACTATCAAACAAGATAGGCCACAATGGGGACACTTTGAGTTGCATCTACACTACTTTTGAAGCAAACTCCATAAATAGACCAAATTTCATTTCCATAATGACCAAATCTAGAGTGGATTTTTTCAAGGTGGCAATAAGGTAGTTAAGGGAAAACATGAGACATTGTCTCTGTTCATAGATTCGTACTTCTACCACCTCACCTTGGGCTGATTACCCAGTAGCAAGGGCCTCTTGATGAATACTGAAGGACTAGGTCTCCTACTCAGCATGTTCCTCACATTCGCCTTGCTGACCATGACCACCATGTGGATTCTTAGCAACTCTTTGCAATGGTTCACCTTGAGCACCTCTTTTTGGGGCCATTTGCAATCAAGCAAAGATAAAGTGTTACTAAGGTTATATTTGGTATCATCAATTTGTACCTTACCTTTAAATTTAGTTCATTAAGTTTGTAATGAATATGATTACAAAGTTAGAATAATTTTCAACAATCCCCAAAAAGTTTTTATCTCCTTTTACAACCCTCACCACTGGTTTCCTTTTTCATTACATGTGGCTTATAATAATGGTTATGGGCCCGTGGGTTAGAAAAACTGGACTTCTAGCATTACTGTTAGTGATTTTTCATTATAATTCCTAACATTTTAAACATTCTTACCCTTATAATACCTTTTGGAAGATAGAAAATTTTAGTAAATAGGCACAATTTTTGCATGCACACATGCCCCATGACTAAGTAAACACTTGGGGTTTAGATAGATTCAAATGGCACAGAAATTGAAGCGTTAAAGAGCTAGATATCACACATGGAATATAGAGGTGCATAGCTCCAAGTCACAAGGAAAAATATCAACTCCCTTAGTAGAAAATGAGAAAAATAAATTTCAAGGTTTGCAGGGATCATATTTATAGCTTTTTTGAGACCCGACATCAAGTATGCAATGTCATGTACACGACGTCAGGTTAGACCCAATGTCAGGTACACAATGTTAAGGTCCAAATTTTTTGCATTTTATGGGGTCAATGAACATGAAAAGTGAAGTTCTAGGATTGGTTGGAAGGTTTAAAGTTAAGTTTAGCATTTTTGGTAAGTGAAACATTAATTAGAGACACCAAAAGTGTGATAGGATGAAGTTGTTGATATGAAAAACATTAGATTGAGCAATAAAAAGGTGTTGAAATTGAAGTTGCAAGATAGATCAGATTCATAATAAGGGAAATAATAAAATATATCAATTTGAGTGCTTATAAGGTGAAAAATAGTGTGGATATGTGAAATAAGTATAAGTCACAAAAGTTACACAAGTGGATCCTCCCCAAAGTAGGCTCTGGCCTATAATGCCCTTGTGTAACCACACCTATAATGTCCATAGGCACTAAATGGGTTGAATGAAACATACACATGTAAAAAAAAACACACATGTGAAAACCACTGAAGTGAGATAATAACTCTATGTTACACAAAACCACAAGTTATAAGCATCCAGACAATGAGATGAGATGGACTATAGAAGGGATCATAGAAATTGGGACATGAGGTGTCATACCATGGTCACAATGAAATTTCATGTGCTATTAATGGTTAAATAACCATGTTTCCTTTTTCCCAAGATTCAAACCAAGTCCAAGCCACATTACAGTGACATCACATTATTTCATCCCATTGACAAACAACCATAAGACTATCAAAGTTGTGAGGAGTAACATCACTTGGCATTTTGTCCAAGGGAGGAGTGATATTATGGCACAATTATTGGTTTCTTTCTTTTTTCCTTTTTTTTATGAAATATTTGAAAAGTCACCAACCTTCAGGCATGGGTACATTTCTTTCCAATGGAACCCACAAAAGTTTATGCAGTGCTGTTTTAAGTTGCTCTTACTCCCATTTTTTGTTAGATATATAAGGATATGGTTATAGCCTTAGCAATAGGATAGAACATATAGAAGTAGCCAAAGAGAATCCACAAGTCCCCTTGATGTCACACCCTTTACATTCCCCCTTAGTTGTGCACTCTTTTATCCAAACACAAGGATTATAGATTTATTATTTGGTTGAATGATGGAAAAGATCACCAGTATGACTAGAGCAAGAACCTCTTATTAATGAAGTCGGTGTAGTCACAATGTCTAAATAATCAATCCCTTATGATTTGAAAACATAGAGAAAACCTCATCCCAATGGGCAACATGATCAATAGCAAGATTACATAACAAAGAAAAATTAAAACCACAACTAGAAAAAAGTAGAAAAAATAGGAAAAATTAGATCAAGAAATAGGAAAATGACAAAAAATTGTAAAACAAAAAATGAAAAACACCAAAAAATCCTCAAGGTTAGAATGGGGGTAACCCCCATGTCTAAACATTTGGTTGTGGCTAGGAGGGAGATATTTATTGGAGGGCTTTTTAAAAGGCGATTATCAACTACCAGAGGCCACGGAGGGGCAACAAAGCTCCCAATGCAAGAGCTATGGTTATTAGAGGCTAAGGAATAGGATTTTAATGGTATACCCCATTAAACCTCCATGTTCATTCCACATTGGGTGCCATGGAGGGGGGATTTGCCAACATGGGGTATGATACAAGGTTTCAAGTTGGCTTGTTTGAATGTAATAGATAGGCTATTGGAGACTGTACAGGAATATAAAGGTCAAACATGGTAACTAGGTAGTCGATTTATGTAACTAGGTGGTTGATTAATGGAAATTTGGATCACCTCCCATCCATCCATGCTAGGGTCAAGGTGCTTAGCATGAATGAGGCCTATTGTCACTGGGTGAATTGTAGTAGCTAAGTTTTCTCGCTAGGTGATAGCACTAAGTGCCCCAACTTAGCCAGCTACTCACAGCGAATGCACAACATTGCTCAAGCTCAACAAAAACATGCTTACAAGAAAACTCCCAACCTTTACTCTCAAAGGAATATGTTACAACCCACATAGGAGGTTGCCTCAATGTGAGCAACACCTCCTACTTTTATAGGCATGAAACCTAGCCTTACTAGTGTACTCTCGTGATTGGCATTACAAACGCATCACTTGCATCTCCAAAGAGTATGCACATAACCCATTTGCATGTGCTACATCTAGGAAAACCCAGTTGTAGTCCCCTCGCATGCATCGCACCTAGCTTCCTTTAGATGTGAATGCACTACATCTAGGCAAACCCAGTTGTAGTCCGCTCGCATGCATCACACCTAGCTCCACCTGGTGGTACCAGATGTCTTTCCACACTCCAAGTGTGGATCAATTGTAACTCACGTATGCCTACACATGAGCCTACGATTGCGGCAACTCAAGAGGCTATGAAAAATCCACCCCCACTGGATGAGTTTGATGTCCTTGTCAGAAGTCCTTCCAAGTAGAGTTTGATCACCTCCTCAAACTTCCATAGGATAACATCATGTTCCTATGTGGTGTCCTCCTTACTACAGCCCTTCCACTAGACTAAGTAGTCAGTGCATCGGTTCTTTCGACTAGCACCCTCAGTGAAATGACTAAGAATTCTCTTAGTTATTCTCCAAAACTCCTTTTGGATGCCAGGAGGAGCTCTCCTAACTTGATGCCTCACTGCATCCTCATCCTCATAGAAGGGTTTGAGGAAGCTTACATGAAACATCGGATGGATTTTCATTTGCTCCAAAAATTTCAATCGATAGGCCACATTTCCCACCTGCTTCACAACCTCAAATGGTCCATCATACCTCTTACGAAGGGATCTGTGATACCGCTTATCAATGACCTTCTTCTAGATTTGGGGAGTAAGTTTTAACAAGACCTTATCCCTTTCGTTGTACTTAACTGCCCTCTGATTCTGATCGACATACTTCTTCATTCACCTCTGCACCTTGGCTAAGCTATCCTGAGCTTGCTCAAAGAGTTCCTACTTATTGCGTGTAAAGCGATACGTTGTAGGGCATTTCCCTTGCAACTTTGATCTTGCCACCTCCAAAGGCATTATGGGCTAATGCCCAAAGACCACCTCTTTAGGACTCAACCCAATTGAAGAAGTTTGATGCAAGTTGTAGCAGAATTGGGTGGTATCCAGCAATGCAACCCAATTCCGCTAACTTGTGGTTACAAAATGGTGAAGATACTCTTTGACCAAAGCATTCAATCACTCCATTTTCCCATCCTTCTAGAGATGGTTAGCTGTGAAAAATTTTAATTCTGATCCCACCAAAGAGAACAATGCTACCCAGAACTTCCTTGTGAATCAGGCATCCCGATCACTTACAATATCTTGTGGTACCCCAAATACCTTTACAACATACCAAAATAGGAGTTCGGTAGTTTCTTTTGCAGTGTGCACTTGAGGTGCAACTACAAACACCGCATACTTTGAAAATTCATCAACCACAACCAATACCGATGCCTTCCCATCCACTTGTGGGAAGCCCGTGATGAATTCTAGGGAGACACACTTCCATGGTATTTTCAGGATTGGAAGAGATTGAAGAAGTCCAACTTGCTTCTTCTTCTCAATCTTGTCTAGTTCACATACTAGACAGGTTCTCACGTATAGTTCTACATCCTCTTCCATCTTAGGCCAAAAGTAGCCTCAAGATAGAAGAGCTAGCATCTTCTTCACCCCTAGGTGTCCAGCCCATTGGGTGTCATGAGTTTCCTTCATGAGTTCACGTCATAGTCCCTCATCCTTAGGAACATACAGCCTGTTCCCCTGAGCATACAAGAGATCAGCCTCAAGCCAATACTTTCTCGCAAGGCCTTCATGCACTTGTTGTCTTAATTGACAATAGGTCTTGTCAACTTCTGTAGCTTCTTTCACCATGTTGATGAAGTTCAATTGAACTATCATCAACCTTGCAACGTAAGCCTAAACTTCCTTTCAACTTAGCGCATCCACTACCTGGTTCTCCTGTCCATGTCGATGAACCCAATTGAAGTCAAACTCTGCAAGGTACTCTTGTCACCTTGCCTTCTTTGGAGAGAGTTTCTTCTAAGTTTTAAATTATGTGTTGGCGACATTGTCTATGACCACTATGAACTTCATTCCCAACAAGTAATTCCTCCAGACATTCAGGCAGTGCACCATTGATATCATTTCCTTCTCATGAGCAGTATATTGCTACTCTACATCCTTGAGCTTCCTTCTCTTGAACATAATTGGATGTCCCTCTTGCACTAGGACTCCACCAATCACTCGATCGGATGCATCAGTATGAAGTTTGAATGGAACTTCACTGGATCTGACATTACAACTTCCTTGATTCAATTGAAGGCTTCCTCACAAGCCTTTGACCAAACCCATGTTTGGTTCTTCTTTAGTAAATTAGTCAAGTGGGCTACCTTCCTTGCATAGCCCTCAATGAACCATTGGTAATAATTGAAAAGTCCTAAAAAGGACCACAACTTAAGCAGCTTCTTTGGAGTGGGCCACTCCACAATCGCTTACATCTTCTAATCATCCATCTAAATTTTCCCCTTCAATATTTGGTGACCAAGAAACAAGATCTCCTAGACATCGAATTCATATTTTTCTTTCTTTACATACAAGTGGTTTTCTTTCAGCCTTGAGAAAACCTGCCTCAAGTGTTCTACGTGAGCCTCTAGACTCTCGCTATACACAACAATATCATCTAGATAGACCACCACTAATCTATCTAGGAACTCATATAAAACATCATTCATCAAATTACAAAATGTAGTAGGGGCATTGGTGAGCCCAAATGGCATCACCAAAAACTCCAAACAGCCATATCGAGTTACACATTGTTTTTGCTTCATTTCCAACAATGATGCGCACTTGCAAATACCCAGACCTCAAATTGACCCTGGTAAAATACCTTGCTCTTGCCAAATGATCAAACAAGTCTGCCACATTTGTTACTAGGTACTTTTTTTTATGGTGATTTTTTTCAATGCCCTATAGTCCATGCACATCCATAGCATGTCATCCTACTTCTTTTGGAAGAGCATCGGTGATCCATATGGTGCCTTCAAAGGTTGAAGGTAACTAGCCTCCAACAGCTCATCTAGTTTCTTACGTAACTCAGTACATTCCATGGGGGACATTTGATAAGGAATGCTCATGGGTGGCCTTGCCCCAGGTTCTAGCTCAATCTAATGGTCTACCCTCCTTCTAGGAGGTAATACCTTGGGTAACTCGAGTGGCATTACATATGCAAATTCTGTTAGTAGATGCCCCACACAATCAGGCACTTCCACTGTGTGGTTCTTCTTGACCTCCACCAAGGTAGCCAACATAGTGACTTCACCCTATTTTACCCTTGAATTCATTTGAGCTATTAACTGAAACATCACTTTGGGCTCTTTACATTTGATAGGAATAAAATTGGGTTGCCTTTCATCAGCAATCAACATTCTCCCCAAGTGTGATGCCACTAGAGCTGTGGCCCTTACAAAGAATTTAACCAAAAAAATCAACTCAAAGTCATCTAAAGATATGACAAAAAAATTACAATCATCCTCCCAGAGGCCAACTCTAAGAGGAGAAGAGATCATACCATGAACTGGCTCTTCTCCCAAGTTCACAGCCTTAACCTTGCTTTGGCTCTTAGCGACAGTCAAGCCAAGTTTCTCAACCAACCACTGGGACATGAAGTTATTTGTCACTCCCATGTCAAGCATTGCAATTACCTTCTATTCATCAAGGAAGACCTCCACGAACATCAACTCATTGGCTGAAGCAGACTTTTAGTAAGAAAGAGTATTCAGCAACTATAATGGGTTGCACCTCGGGTTGCTGCAATCTCCCTCACACTTCTCCAAAAGTCTAAGGGTCAAGAGCTTCTCTCTCAAAGGGTGATCACAATCTTCATGTGGTCCATCATAGATAAAGCACCCAGATGAGAATTTCTTCCCTTTGGAGGTTCCATCTCCCTTGGGTTTGGAGGGCATCCCCTCCTTCTTCTTGTCTTTGGAGACTCGATATTGTTTTGCTCCCTTCTTACCCTCATGCTAGGGCTTCCTCTACTCTGAATTGGATCTGAAATTACCCCATTTGAAATCAACCAAGCCATCTGCAGTAGTAATGGTCATTGGCAGATCTTTCACATTTTGCCTTCTCATCTTAGCTTGAGCCCATGGCTACAACCCTAAAAGGAAGTAAAATAACTTATCCTCATCAGACATATTTTTGATATTTATTATCAAGGAACTAAATTCCTTAGTGGTATGTCTCATATTTCTAAGGAACTCCCATGCCACCCATGTAACATTCAAAGGAAGGAATTAATCCTTCAACTCCTTTCTTAGTGCCTCCCACATTGTGATTTGAGGGTGGCTGACACTCACATCATTCTCCAACCACATCCTCCACCAAAGCTTTGCATCTTCTACTAGATACATGCTTATTATCATAACCCTCTAGTCCTTAGGAACATGAGAAACACAAAAGTATTGCTCCATGTTCCATAGGAATTTTTCTAGCTCCTTTGCATTCCGGCTCCCTCCAAACTATTTTATCTCCAACACTTTTAGTTTGGAGGTGTTTGGGTTCCCACTAGAGTTTGAAGATCCTGCAAAGATCTTCTTTAGTAATGCAAGGTCATCTTCAAGGGATGAAAAATGTACCTTTATGCTCTCAATCTCGCCAACATGAGATTCGAGTTCACTTAGCACAACATCATTGTTTTACTGCAATTCATTAATCTCCCTATGGTGCAGAACCGCCTAGGCCCCAAGGGATTGAGCATTAGGAGTAGGAGCTCCAATCAAAGCTTCCAAAATAGCAACACACTCAGCATGGTCCTCCATCAAAAATAGCCTTACTTCAATACCAACTATCACCAGGTGAATCGTAGTGGCTAATTTTTCTCACCTAGTGATAGTGCTAAGTGCCCCAACTTAGCCAGCTACTCGCAACAAATGCACAACAATGCTCAAGCTCAACAGAAATACACTTACAGGAAAACTCCCAACCTTTACTCTCAAAGGAATATGTTACAACCCGCACAAGAGGTTGCCTCAATGTGAGTAGCACCTCTTACTTTTATAGGCATAAGCGTACCCGACCTTGCCAGTGCACTCCCATGACTGGTGTTACAAACGCATCACTTGCATCTCCAAAGAGTATGCATGTAATCCCTTTGCATGCGCTACATCTAGGCAAACCCAGTTGTAGTCCCCTCACATGTGTCACACCTAGCTTCCTCTAGATGTGCATGCGCTACATCTAGGAAAACCCAATTATAGTCCCCTCGCATGCATCACACCTAGCTTCGCCTAGCGGTACCAAATGTTTTTCCACACTCCAAGTGTGGATCAATTGTAACTCAAGTATGCCTACACATGAGCCTACAATTGTGGCAACTCAAGAGGCTATGACACCTACCCTTAGTACAAAACCACCAAATTAAAATTTTTTGACCACTTTCAACTAGGCTTTCCAAGGTTTAGGGGTTCTCAAGAGTGATTAGATAGACTCTTAGCCATGTGGGCCCCTTCTAGGGTTCAAATTTGGGTATGATGGGTAGTGGGGGGTATGAATGAGGCTCACCCCTTTTGTTCCATGTTGAGCCTTCCCCTCCCCCACCCTAGGGGGTAAGCCATGGGGTACACCCAAGGTGACTATTTGCAACAAAGTTATATTTTTATGGTTTTAAGGGGTGGAAGGCATGCATCCACGTTGAGTATGGAACCCCTAATGTGGATGAAGGGGGTTGAGACTTGAGTGTGGTTCTATGTGTTTAAGGAATCAAAACCCCAACATTGACATAGCTACCAACCCAAAGAATAGCATGTGTGAGGTCATAAGATGGGACCCATGGTTTACAAATATAAAAAATAAAAAATTAAGAAAAAAAGGTATTTGTTTTTTTCCCTCCTTCACTTCCAGCATGGAGGATAGTTTTCCCTCCTTCACTTCCAGCATGGAGGATAGTTTCCCTTCCCCTCCCTCACCCCCCCCCCCCCCCCCCCCCCCCCCCCCCCNGAGTTGCCATACATAGAATTTGCATGTAAGGGTTTGGGTGGAAATGTTGGGGTTTATGGATTTTTAATGCCAAAACTTGTACAAACGTATCACAAACCACCATTCTATTAATCAACGTAGTGGAGGAGAGCCTTGACATCCATTTCTATAGCTAATCTTTTGGAATCTTAGCGTTGAAGCTTCTTCTCCCTCTCTTGGCTAGCATTGAGGCTTTTCCCCCCTTTGGATTTCAAGCCTATTCCCAACATTGAGCATTCATCATGAAGAAAAATAGCAAGAATCTTCACATCCAAGCATCAAATGAGGTTTCCAAAAGGATTTCCACCTTTCCTAAGGTCGTTTCCATCCAAGGAACCTCCTCATCAATTCCAATGTAGGCCATTCTTTACCTTTTTGATAGTGTTCTAGATATGTTTTGTTGTTTTTTCTATGTGATAATAGGACATTTTTCTTAGATCTAGTCAAAAGGAGTTAATAAAATTGAATTCTAGTGAAATCCCACATCATGTTTTTGCCATTTTCATGTGGACCTAGAGTTATTTTTTTTGTTTTCACCTTAGCAAATAAGATTTTAAAAATTAGGCTTGCCTTTTCAAGTGCTTTTTCTAAAAATCTCATGTTGAGGCCATTTTCTTAGATCTAGGGCTAAGGATTCACTAAAATTAAGTTCTAATGGCATCCTACCCATTTATTTTGGTGCATTTTGTGATGGGTTGATGTTGGTTTGGCTATTTTTGTTATAATCTATGGCTACATAATGTCAAATTTGTGTTTTTTGATGCTTTTTTATTCAAATAAGCAAGTTATGTTGTGTACTTTTTTATTAGAAAAATTACTTAATTTTTTTCAAAGTTTAATGTTTTTTGTTTTTAATGTTGTGTTTAAGATTTGTAATGGCTATGGTCTTGTTTAATTTAGAGTTATATTGATCAACTTATGGATATTTTAGTTTGGTTGTGCAATTACGGGTTTGTGCTCTTTTTCATATTTCCATCAATATTAATGAATTTTTTCTAAAAACCCAATTGGTGTTTTAAATTTTTATTGATTATGGATGCATAGGGCTCAATTCAAGCTTTCAAATGGTGGTAGAATCACTTTTTTTGGAGCTCAATTGAATGTTTAGTAATTTTTTTCTAACCTTATGTGAATGGGGGTTGATGGTGACAACCACAGTTTTGTTATTTTTGGCTATGTTTGGTGTAAGAGTGGTTACATGTTTTCATTTGCAATAGTCATGGCTAGAACGTTCATGATTTTAGGGTTCCTTCTATGGTGGAATCACTAAAATTGGGACTAAGATGAATTTTTTACAAATTTTATAATAAGGTTGTGTTAATTAGTCTAAATTTGGTTGTAGCACTTTACCCCTTTGAGGATGGATGTGGTTGTCATAATTGGAGTCATCAACCTCCATGTCTTACGGATTCTTCTTTTTATACATTATAATTTTTTGTGTTTTTTAAAGAAAATAACTTTTTACTATTTTTAGTAAGTTTTTTTATTTATGTCTATTATGGCCACTTTTTCTATGTTTTAATTCTTTTTCTGAATTAATGCATGTTTTGAGCTAAGGAATAATTTTGGTTGTGATGTTTTAGTTATAATAGTTTTGGCTATGATATCAAGTCTAGGAGAAGTTGTAATAATATATTTATTTTTTGTGAATTTTCTTAAGCAAATTTGAACCAACATCCTAGAGCTTTTATGAATGCTAATTTCACCCCCCAACTAGGATGTGTAAAATTTGTTAAAAGAATTCTAATTGTTGGAATATTGTGTTAATGTTGTTTTTTTGTTTGTTTTTTATACTTTCCCCCTATAGGGTCTTGCTCAAACTAATGCTCATTGTGGTTAAGCTAGTTTCCATTCTTTGCTACCTTGGTCAACCTACAAACCACACCCCTCTTCCTAACATGGCATTAAAGAAGATGTCAACATGCTTCCACCCAGGGCCAAGGGATTTTCTTGCCTACCTTCTCTAGCACCTTAATATGATGATGTGGTCACACTTGTCTAAGGAGGTAGCTGCAATCATTATGGAGACTTTGCCACCTAGGTCTACATGGTTGATTGCTTGTTTTATAACTAATGGACTGAAGACCTAAGAAATACGAAAGCTAGTGGATTTCATTAGTCCATGGTACCTTTAAAATATCTAGGACATACCAAAGTATTCATAATACAACATGAACTCTGATGATTGTGCAAAGAGTCCACTATTTGTTCCAAAATCCTCTAGGAACTGTGTACCGATTACAAAGGTAAGAACAACTATTACAGGCTTTAATATTTTTGTTTTACCAAGTTTAGCCTTCTCTCTTCTAACTTGTTGGTTTCACATGTATCTTGTAGGCACAGGATCAATGATTAAGGTTTGATCAAGAATGATCAAACCTTGGTAGTAGCCCATACTACATTGAATGAATTCACCAAGGGCCCTAAGATTAGATATGTTATTTTTGAATAGATAAGAGGGGATTTTGATGAATATCTGGCTAGATTTGAACCTATTTACAAGAAGTGTGTGGCTGCCAAAATAGCACATAGTTCGTGGATGGCCCCTAAGGATATCAAAGATATGGGTATGGGTATTACCACTAGGACCTCCACACAAGCCTCACCAAGAAGAAGAAGAGTGCAAAATTAGGTATATTGTTACATTAAAGGGTTTATGATTACTTAGGCCTTAATTTTCTTATGGCTAAAACATAGTTTTATTGACACCAAATACTTGTATTTTTCTTACAAGGCCTTCCACTTTTGCAAATGTTATCATACCCCTCACTAGACATTTTTTGGAGAATCTCATGATAAAGCTCTGTGAGGTGGGTCCAGCATAGGAATGGTTAAGGAAGAATGCATCTAAATACATTCAAGCAAACATTTCTCATGCAGGTTTGCATGAGATCTTCATGATGTCCAACACTATCATCCCTTCAACAGAAATGTTGAACATCATTGATTCTTTTGATGAAAAACCTAATGTATTCTACACCATAGTACGAGGATTATTCATTTCTATTGTCATTAGTGCATCTACCTTCCACAAATTATTTGGTATTTCTTCTAATGAGATGAGTTGCCACCAAATTGATGAAAAAGATAGGCCACCATGCAGAGGTTAAGGAATGGCTTGGTGCTACCAAGGGCCACTTTGGTCTTGCTTGCAGTAGCTTTATGAACCTTGCTGCAAAAGAGTCTTATCCCATATTCAAATCTAGGGTATTTCCTAAATTATTATCACAAAAGAAGGTTATTGGAATTGCATAGGGATGGACCTTCAAGAAAGTTAAGATGGAGGGGACTTGTTTTAACTAGGCTTCTTCCTTGGCTATGAGCCTTAAAGAGGAAATCCTCAAAATTCACATAGACTCTTCCACAATAGTCCACATGCATTATCCATTTTTTTGCAGGGTATTTGAAGAGGTTTGCAAAATCTGTGGTGGTGAATACAAGTGGATCATAGGTGCATCAAGACCCACGATAACTCTTGAAGCCTTGAATAAAGCATCTTTATCCAACCATGAGGGCCCAAAATCCACTAGAGGATGTGGGAGATTCACTATCTATGACCACCAAGGATCTTGATGTTAATCAGTGTGAATCCCCCAGCAACATAGGGAAGGTACCTCTTACATTTCTAGCAAATATCAAGAGGATCAAACAATTGCATGTTGAAGCTATTGGAGCAGCCAAGGCTAATTTGAAGAGGCCTACAAAAGAAGCACCACTAGCAACAATGCCACCCTCCAAGAAAATGATTATCTTCAAGATCCCACACTTGGACTGGGTAGTCATAGGTATACTTCTACTATGTTTCCTTTTCCTTTTCCAGTTATGTTTTTGGTTATGTTTTATTCAATGGCTGTTCATGTTAATTTATCTAACATTTTATGGCTATAGATCAATAGCAAAACTTGGCAGGCCAAGTTGCTGCTACAAAAGAAGAAAAAAGGCAATCATACAAGGCACATAAGTGTGTCAAAGAGGAGGAGAAAAGGCATAGAGCTACTATAATAGAAGAATAGAGACATGTAGAGGAGGTACTCTTGCAACAAGATATGGGTGATCTTGATGCCTTGTTCGACAGGTCACTACCTAGGGAGTCCTTGATCAAAATCCATGATAATGATGAAGATGATCATGAGAAGGATCTAAAGAGCATAGGTATACTTATGTTCTACTTATTATTGCCTATAGTTTTATTTTTGATTTTAGATTTCTTACTTATCCAACAATTTTTATGCTTATCGTAGTTCCTGAGCTAGCAATAAAGGTCCATGTACTTGAGTTTCACATGAAACCATGGGTAGAGGTCCTAAACATGATAGAATTCATGCATTGGATGGAAAAGGATATCGTTGGTTAGTTGTAATAGGTTGCATCCAAAATAGGTAAGAACCATGTATTGATATGCCTTAGCCATTTTGCTATGAGATGTATTTTATGTTACCACTATATTTCATATTGAGTTCATGATTTTTTTTTTGTTTTTAGTGCCATCAATCACATAGGATCTAGCCCAAGCCATGGAATTCAACTCCTTGCCTAAACTTCCTTCTAACACCACATATGTCCCCTTGAAGCTTTACAAAACTAAAACTAATCTAGCAATTTCATGTGCTAAATCTTCATGGGAGATTCAAAGGTCTAACTAATCCCTATGGAAATGAGTTATGATCTTGAAGAAGGAAAATAAAAAACAAGCTGAGAGGATCTAGGATCTTGAGGAGCATAAGGCCTTTTTGGATACCCAAGTGGACAACTTGGGAACCTTATGAACCAAAGAGATCATGTGGGCCCACTATTGGCACACTATCCATGATAAGATTACTCTTTCTCAGGAGTTTCTTAAGCAAAAAATTTAGATGAACTTGATTTCTCAAAAGGTACAAGATTGGAAGGATTATTGTGCTTGGGTCCTTGAGTGGGGTAAGATCCAAAGGGACGACAAGTGTTACTATAAGGTCAATCAAGATGCCTATTTGAAATGAATGAAGAAGGAGAAAATCAAATGACAAAAGAGAGAGATGTTTATTCAAGGCATTTAGGTTGAGAGTGCTTTCAACCTCTTTGAAAGCACTCTGATAGTGGTTGAATCTCCTACTCCATAGATCACCACAACTACAAATGAGGTTGCTACAGCTACTATCTTACAAGAGCCACTATCATGGACAAGTGTCGATAGAACCAACATCCTTATAGGCATCAATTTAGGAAACACTAACTAGGCTGGTATGATAAAAGACCAGATTCTCCAACATTTGGAGACTAGCTTTATCATTCTCCCCAAACATTTTCAAAGCTAGATTCTCCATAGGTATGATGGCTTTTATGTTTTGCAATTTTTTTTTGTTTTGTCTAGTTCATGTTATGATCTTGGTTATTATGGTTAATAACTAGTTTTTTGTTGCTATCTTATAGGAATTTTATATTGTTGGTGGCCCTAGTGGTGTAGGCACTCACAATGATGATGCACCACCACTACCTCCTCCAAATTCCCCCTTGGCTCCATCAGATGCCTAATGTGATAATCTTTATTATTTATTTTAGTTTATGCTTGACATTGTGTGGCTTATGTCAGCCAACACTTGAGTTGTAAACATTTCATTATTTATGATTGATATTTTTAACATTTCTGTCACACAATGTGACCATGTGATGAGTGGTGAGGTACCCCTACACTCAACCATACGAATACAAGCATTTCACGCATGATCCGGTCGAACTTCGTAGATGGACTACTTGTGGTATCTAGACAATTACTCATAGATCATAGTTCATTGTCTTCCCACCTGGACTACTATTAGCTTGTCACGTATGGTTTAGTCCAGAGTAAGGTGTATGATGTGTTCCTATGCTAATGCTACTCCTAGGGCTAATGGAAAATAATATCAACTAAAATAGGAGAGAGAGAGAGAGAGAGAGAGAGAGAATAAGATATTCTAAGTGAAATGAGCATCCATTCCTTAATCATCCATACACATCTTGGACCTCATGCACGACTACCACTAGGATTACCAAGCACATGGCTTACGTACGCTACTAGGTTACCAAGTAGTCACACTTGAATGCTCGTGATTAAGTTGTACTCATTCTGCATTACTAGGAGATAAGGGTGAGAGATATTAACTAAGAAAGTAGTATATAACAAATAAATAATTAATTAATTAAGCTAAGTGGATGTTGTAATGATGAAGTAATCTCAATCTTTATTGGTGGTCATGTGCATGTCCAAGTACGCCACACTTGAATAAGGATGTCGTATAATTACAATCACCATACTATGGGCATCCACTAGGAAATAATTCTAACTCTAAGAAGGAAAAAATGGAAGATTTTGGATAAGGTACTAAGAACTAATACCAAAACCAAGTGCATTACCTTTTATTTATAGGCTCACATGAGAACTGCGATATCGCATACCCGATATCGCATGCAGGCCACGATATCAAGGGTCTGATCACAGGAGTCTGATAATAGGACCTAGTTCGATATTAGGACCTATCAAACTTGGTATCTTGTATCAGGGTTCTAATAATAGACGTTTGATAATAGGGGTCCAATAACAGGACCTGATAGACCATGACTTATCATACCCCCACAACTGAATAACAACTCATCCTCAAGTCAAAGAAAGTGAGGAATAAGTTAAATTGATTACATAGTGGATAGGTATGGGATTATTGATTGACTAGGAATTTATTTATGACATAGTGGAGAATTAAATAAAATTTGGACATAGACACAAAAGAAAAAACTTGTGGAACTCATGAGGTTTCTAGTAGTCGTGGCTCCTTTATGGGTGCCTCTCCTTTATGTTGCACGATCAGGCTTCTAAGATTGATACCATTCAAGAAGAACTTGATGTTTCTCCTCTTCTATCCAAGGATTATGAGCCATCCATGCTAATGTTCCAATGTTTGATGGACTCAGCACTTTCCATGAACATGGTAGTTGCAGGAACACTTGATTGGCCTTGACATGTTATGCTGCAAATACTTGTCATTCCTCTTCATAGGCTTGGACCCTGACCTATCCACCTTTTTCTTGGATAGATTATGCAGTAACAAGAGTTCCATGATGGATGTTGAGTGATTGTGCCTCCTACTCTTCATGTTTTGCATGAAGTCCTTGGCCTCTGCCTCCCCTTGGTCATTCGATTGCACCTTGAGAAGGTCCTCCTTGTTGTCTTCTTTTAGGGGCCATTTATAATCACACAAGATTAATTGTTAGTAAGGTTATTGAAAAAAAGTTCAATGATTTCATACCTTACTCATTGCCTTTAATAAATGTTGAACTTTTTGCTTAGTGTTATCTTAAAGTTAGAAATTTTTTCAAGGAAGTTGCCCTAAAAGTTTAATGTCGAACCTGGTTTGTTTAGCTAACACATAAAAGGACCTGGTTTTGAGGAATTTTTGATAAAATTATGAGAAAGGAAAGAATATATTTTTCAATGAAGTACTCATAGGGTATAAGATGATGTGGTGGTATGCAACAAGTACAAATTGCAAAAGTCACGCAAGTGGGTCCTTTCCAAAGCAGGTTCCAACCTATAATGTCCTTGCATAACTACACCTTAAAATGTATATAGGCACTAGAAGGGTTAAATGTAATCCATACCAGTTTTACAAAACATACACATGTAGATACCACCAGAATAAGGTAAGAATCCTATGCTATACGAGACACGAGCTACAATTACATGAACAACGAGATGAGACAGACTATAGAAGGGATTGTAGAGATTGGGACATGAGGTAACTAACCTAGGGCACAATGAATCCTATGTATAAAGCATGATTAAGATGTCATTATCCCATCATTCCAAGATCAGGACCAAGTCCATTTCTTTGATCAGTGACATCACATTATGTCATCCCATGATGTGTGACTATGAGAGTACCATAACAACAAGGCATATGATCACTTGGCATTTTGTTCAACAGAGGAGTCATTTTCTCTTTGTGGCACTTTCTTTGTTTTTTTTCTTTTTTTTTCTTTTTTTTTATTGCTGAATCCAAAGAAACCACCAACCTTCAGGCATGGATGCATGTCTTTCCAGTGGGACCCCCTAAAATAGCATTGGATTTTTGAGTGCCATTTGATTACTCTTACTCCCATTTTACGTTAGATCTACAAGGATCTTAGTACAACCACATTGTGTGATAACTCTCACAAACGTCACCAAAGAGAATCTGCAAGTCCCCTTGATGTCACAACCTAATCATTCCTTCTTGGTCCATCCTTCTTCATTTTGGGTACAATGAACACAAAATTAATTTTAAGTTTCAAGAATGTCAAGAATATCACTGTATCCTTGAACAAAACCTCTTATTTGTAGAGTGGATGAGTGGGTGTAATGGGCTCACTATCCAAATAATTGATCACTTGAGACTCAATAACATAGAACTAACCTCAACCAATGAGCCACATGAGTTTTTTATTCGTAGATGAGATTACTTATATAAAAAGATAAAAAGACAAAAAGATAAAACAAGAAATTGAAATATGAAAAAATGGAAAACGAAAAGTTGTAAAATTAAAGAAAATAAAAAGTAGTTATTAATCCTGCTTGTTATTAGAATGGGGGATATCCCCCATAACTAAATTTTTGAGCATGGAGAGGATTAATAAATGAAAGATGAGGATCCTTACATATTGGAAATATTGAAACTTGGTCATACTTACCCCATTGGGGTTCACACACCTGATTATAGTGAGTGTAGAGGGGCAATTTATAAGATGTGGTTCCCGTGTAGAGAGTTGACCAACTATGATACTTGAGACCGTAAGATGGTATGCAAGGATCGGGATGTTTCCATCCATGGCTATGTTCATTGGGGCATATGGTTGTTGCAGTGTTAATTAGTGGCCCTGATGAAGTAAAATGAGGCATTGAATTTGAAGAGAAGGATGGACCACAGTGTTGGACTTGTGCTAAGTTGGAGAATGCAGTGGCCTTTGAGCTATGTTGTCCCTTCCTATGGTCATGTCTAAAGAAGGTACGCCTTTGATGTTAAGGAGGTCTTTCACTACTATTGGTAATAGTAGGACAAGTAACATTTATAGGTTTTTGCTGTGGTGCAAACACTTTAGGAATAGTTGGTGGCAGTGTAGAAGAAGGGAAAGGATGAGAATGTTGAAATTTAGGAGAAGTGTAAGATACATAAGGTGATGGTTGTGTTGAGGATATGGCCTGATAGTACTAAGTAGAATGATAATGTGATGAGATAGAGTATGTTGACCTAGTCAAGGAAAGAGGATGTTGGACTAGATATGCATTTAAATTTGGATGATCTGAAGGGTGTCTCCAATTTAGGGATGGCTTCCCCCATGACTGGGATTGTTGCCACTATGATTGAACACAGTATCTCTATACAAACTCTGGTTGTAACATGCTTCTCCAATGCTCATATAAATGTAACAAAATTGGGCATTGACCCTTCGGGTGATCATACAGGAAAATGTTTCATTCATACGTGTGATTGGTAGTTGAGCTCTTATTTTCCTCATCCCTTCCTTCCGATGGTCTAATGATACTTTGTCCTGCTCCACACTTTTTATGTGTCCATTTCAACATCTTCTTAATCTTTACCTCGACTTCCTCTAATGATTGTTGTACTGGCAAAGATGGCTCTTCCTCCTTGAGATAGGTTGATTTCTCCTTTTTGTGATTATGGACCTCTGTTAAGTTGAGATTTTGGTGTCGTTGATGTTTTTCAATGCTCCCCCATATAGCCATTTCTCCTTCTTCTTTTTCTATCCACTTAATAAGCTCTTGGAATTGATGGGTTCGTAGTTCGTATAGTTGACCTTGGGCATACATCCCTAGGGTTTCTCTTGTTGCATCATGAAGCCCATCAATGATATGGTACATTAGCCTTTCCTCAGAGAACTCATGGCATGGATAGTTGTTTAATAGTACATAATATCTTTCTAAGGCCATGTCCAAGGGTTCATGTTATGCTTGTTGCTTGTTTCCACTCTTGGAGTTTTTTCTTCAAGGTTGACACTCTTGCATAGTTTTGATATCTTTTGTTAAAGATTTCTACCATTGTTGGCCAATGTCATATTGAATTTGGTTTTAATGATCTATACCATACTTTTTCTTGGCCAATGAGTGTCATAGGAAAGAGCTTGAGTTTTTGCCAACCATTATCAATGTTGTTCCATGCATAGGCATCGTAGAAGGCTTGTAAATGTTGTTGCGGATCTAAGTCATAGCCTCCTAAAAAATTGGGAAAGTTGTTTAAATCAAGCCTGGGTAGGTGGCTCTCTTTACAATGCCTACAAAATATTCAAACAACCTCTTGTATTTGCGCTAGGCTTGTAGTGACTAGTAGGGCTTCATCATCATCTAGTAAGTTATGCTTTCATGTGTTGGGACAATTGATGAGTGGCGAGGTACCCCTACACTCAACCATACGAATACGAGCGTGCACGCGCGATCCGGTCGAACTCCGCAACACCACAATAACACTTGGGGTTAATCGTTCGTTGTCTTCCCAGGCTTGCTTGTAAGTGTCACGGTGTATGGTTAAGCAAGTCTGAGGTATATGATTTTTTTGGTATTTTTTGGCTTATCTCCTATGCTATCAGAGGAAAGGGTTGAGAAACTAAGCTAACTCTAACTAATGTCCTAAGTCTAACTTAACTAGCGTCAGCATCCGTTCCCACTTACCGGACACACCCTGAACTATGCAACTGTGGCTTACCAAACGCTAATCGTTACTGGGATCGCCACACGTAACGCAAGTGCTCGAAGTGGTCGTACTGAGGCACCTATTTAGCCTACGTGTGATAAGCAGCCGATTCCTTAGCCAGCCGTACACACCCGTGGGTGCTCGTAACTAAGTCGTACTTATCACACGTTCTAGCCTAGCAATGAGCAGCCGATTCCTCAACTAGCCGTACACATCGGACTACTACTGGGATTACCAAGCGCAGAATCCTGGAATACGCTACTGGGTTACCAAGCAGCCAATGCTCGTAATTGAGTCGTACTCATGCATTGCGTCAAGCAGCCGATTCCTTGACTAGCCGTACACGTCCGTAGACGCTCGTAATCAAGTCGTACTTGAACGCACTAGGAAAGCAGTAAATGAAAGCAATAAATAAAACCACGTGCTGCAAGGTTTATCCAATCAAGTTCGTCTTTATTGCCGTACACAACTTGGGTTCAGGTTACAAGCTGCTCGAATAAAGAGCCGTTCACTCTAGGACTCCTACTGCGGGCACATGGGAAAAATTCTAACTCTGGAGTGATCAATCTGCTAGAGCTTCGCTACTTCTAGCCAGGATTGGGAAATGAAGGGAGTGCAGCCTCTTATTTATAGATATGGCGGCGGGACACGATATCGCGTACGCGATATCGCATGGGATGCGATATCGCTGCCCAGTGCATGTCGCGTCTCATCATACCCCCATGATTGAATAAAAACTCGTCCTCGAGTTCCTTACAATGATATCAGGTAGGTATGGGATTATTAGGGGAAACGAAACTAATGGGATGACATGTGAACGGTCTTTATTACAAGACTTGACAAAAACTTATTACAATGACATCAGGCCACATTTGGCAGCTGAGAGAAAAGAGGAGAGAGAATAGAAGAGAAGAAGAGAGAAGAGTTTTGTTGCTGCCAACGCCTAGATTGCGCCTTCCGTTGTCCATCCGTAAGCGCGTTATCAATTCTGCTCCTTGCATAGTGGCTTCAATGCTGCTCCACTCCAAGTATTTGCCCCAGATCCATTCCATGGTTGTATGATGGCCATCTGCACCCACAACACAATCATACATTAGCAAGGGTAATTGAATCATTAAGTAAAGCATACCTTGCTTCGGTTTGGGTTCCTTGGCTAAGTTGTGGTATGGCTAATATGGATCTGGGAAAATGTAGATGATGACTACCGAAGGTATAGGGGTTAGGAAGAAACGAAAAAATTCAGGGCTTAGGATAAAAATCAAAAAATCAGGCCCCATACCCCCATGACTAATCGCGAACCTCCGATAGTGGTAGAATGAAGAACGAAAAGGAGTAGGAAAGATAGGTAAAAAGGGACAACTATGGCATCAGTGCAGGGGATGTCATGATGGAAATGAACAAAAATGTTAATTAATTGCAAAATGTTAAGGAAAAGAAGTTAACTAATGTTCCAAATAGGAATGTCAGTGGGTCCTCCCCAAAGCAGGCTCATGCCCTTAATGCCCTGACAATCCCACATTCAAAGAGTCCGTGGGCTCTGGGAATGTCCTTTGGAATAAGAGTTAAAGTCTTAACCGTAAGAATTTACCAAAAAGAAAACAAAGCATCAACCAAAGTATATACAATGATACAACCGGCAATGAGGTGAACAATGGAGAGAAAGATGGGAAGAAGAGAAGTGGAATGGAATCCCAAGAACAAGGTGGTGTACAGCCCCTTGTGTGTTTTATGATTAATGTGACTTGGCGAATCTCATTCCAACTCGAGCCTCAAACCAACCATTTCCAGTGACTTCGCATCAATGCATTTGGTCAAACCATCAACTCGGATAATAAGGATGCATCTTCGAAGAGCCACCACCATTCCGACGAAAAGCGAGAAGGGCCTTAGTTAGAGGGAACACTTGGTTCCATAACCAGTGCTTGCAGCCCAAATTTTATTTTGTCTAAGGGGTGTGCTTTGAATCCTCACTTTTGCTTCTTCTTTTTTGCTTCTTTTTTTTTCTTTTTTTCGTTTTTTTTTCTTCTTTTCTTTGTTTTGTGTTTTTATGCGTGGGGACCACACCATGCAAAGACTTCTTATTTTTATTGTCTGAGCTTCCGATTATTGGGTAACATCGGAACGGTAAGAAGACCCAAGAAGAAAACATCCAAGCACCCAAGTGAATGACCAACACAAAAACATCAAGTTCCCTTGAAGTCACACCCTTTACAATCCTTGAGTCCTTCCTTAGTTTGAGAAATGCCCAGTCACTTGTTCATTGAAGTTCTTATTAAGAAGGAACTGTACATTTCCAATCCAAGGGAAACCATAGACTTGATGGATGGATGGATGAAGTGGTCTCATTGCCTGCCATATCAAAAGAACACACCTTAGTATCAACAATGTAACTCATAGGTAAAAACCAAACATTAGCAATTAATGAAAAACAATTCATCCCATCGGCCCAAACACTTATTGGGTGACGAATTTACACGATGGATGACACACACACGCACACACAAAAAATAGAAAAGGTATAACGATGTTGTAAAACAAAAAACAAGAAAAGTTAAAGAAAGTTGTAAAAAAAAACGTGTAAAACAAAAACGTTGTAAAACAAAAACATGTAAAACAAAAACGTTGTAAAAAAAACGTGTAAAACAAAAATTGAAAAAGAACTGAGGGCCCCATATGATTAGCATAGGTGGCCATCTCCCCCATGACTGAGTTGTGAGGGAGAGATCTGAAATATTGAGCGCCTATTTGAATTCCTAAGCAGTGCCCAACTTCTCCCAAATGATGATCTTAGATAAAGGGGTGGAAGTTGGCGACGCTCACGTTCCAGTGTATCTATGCCACAGTTGTTGGCATGAGTTTTCTCAATTCGTTCCATGCATATTTGTTTGCCCCTACGAGAAGCTGTCAACCACGGGGTTTCTACTACATCTTGTGTGGTTGCTACATACAGGCATCTTTGTTGCAGAGTCTCATGGGCACACCTGTGACATGGAGACATTTCCTCCGTGTCATCACCCGATGAATCACTATATGTGATGCATGGAACTATCCTCTTCTCAATCTTTCCACATATGTTTATCTTGGAGATTTCCAAGGAAAGATCGCGAATTCTAAGGCATGCATCTACTGTGCTTAGCCATGCCCTTCCCATTATAATTGGGAAG
>MNCI01004504.1:565275-611011 GCA_015680685.1 Gnetum montanum
GTACACAACTTGGGTTCAGGTTACAAGCTGCTCGAATAAAGAGCCGTTCACTCTAGGACTCCTACTGCGGGCACATGGGAAAAATTCTAACTCTGGAGTGATCAATCTGCCAGAGCTTCGCTACTTCTAGCCAGGATTGGGAAATGAAGGGAGTGCCGCCTCTTATTTAGAGATATGGCGGTGGGACGCGATATCGCGGCCCAGTGCATGTCGCGTCTCATCAACAATGCTACCTTTGTTTATGTCTATAAGAAACCCCAACCTCAGATTGCGTACTCCAATCTTCATTTTCATATAATTCATGGGTTCTCTAATAAATTGCCTCACTAGATTTGGCATTATCATAGTCTTGTAGAAGAGGCATGGTTGTGCAATTGTGTGTGAATTTATATGTGACTTTTTATAATTATTTCTTCCTAAAAGATATATTGTTAATTCCTATAAAGCAACCTTGTATGATATAACTAATCTAGATAACTAGAACTGTCCTTGGCAACGGTGCCAATGATGAGTGGTGAGGTACCCCTACACTCAATCATACGAATACGAGCATTTCATGCACGATCCAGTCAAACTTCACAAATAAACTAGTTGTGGTATCCAGACAATTACTCGTAGATCGTAGTTCGCTATCTTCCCACCTGGACTAGTATTAGCTTGTCATGTATGGTTTAGTCCAGAGTGAGGTGTATGATGTGTTCATATACTAATGCTACTCCTAGGGCTAATGGAAAATAATATCAACTAAACTAGGAGAGAGAGAAAAAGAGAGAATCTAAGCTAGCCTAACTATGATGAGCATCTGTTCCTTAATCATCCATACACATCTTGGACCTCATGCACAACTACCATTGGGATTACCAAGTGCATGGCCTACGTATGCTACTGGGTTACCAAGTAGTCACACTTGAATGCTCGTGATTAAGTCATACTCATTCCACGTTACTAGGAGATAAGGGTGAGAGATGTTAACTAAGAAAGTAGTAAATAAAAGATAATTAATTAATTAATTAATTAAGCTAAGTAGATGCTGCAATGATGAAGTAATCTCGATCTTTATTACCGATCATGTGCATGTCCAAGTATGCCACACTCGAATAAGGATGTTGTACAATTACAATCACCACACTACGGGCATGCACTAGGAAATAATTCTAACTCTAAGAAGGAAAAACTACAAGAGTTTGGATAAGGGACTAAGAACTAATGCCAAAACCAAGTGCACCACCTTTTATTTATAGGCTCACACGGGAACCACGATATCGCGGCTGTGATATTGGGGGTCTAATAACAGGGATCTGATAATAGGACCTAGTCTGATATCGGGACCTATTAGACTTGGTATCTTGTATCAGGATTCTAATAAAAGGGGTCCAATAACAAGGGTCTAATAACAGGACCTAACAGACCATGACTCATCACCATGGCTATGTTATTTTATTTTAAGATGTTTTAAATTTTATGTTTTTAGTTTTGGTTTTAGTTATATACACTATTAATTACTTTATCATTTTAAGTTATCAAGGTTACAAGTGTTGAATATATTTATGTGAAATATGGCTATGTTGGCTATGGTGAGAACTATAAGATTATGAATAGGCAAAGATTACTTGCCATTTTTTTTTGTTAATAAAAGGAAAGGCATGATAGGCTATACATTTATCACTCATTTAAGACCAAGATGGGCCATTATGCAAGTTTAGAGTCTTAGCAAAGTGTAATGCTTATTTAAAGTCTTAGTAGACTGCAATGCCAATTTAAATTCTTACCAAACTATAATGCTAGTTTAAATTCTTAGCAAACTATGATGCTGGTTTAATGCCTTATCAACCCATGATGTCAGTTTAAGGCCTCGACAGGTCATGGCAAACCATGGGTTTGCTAGTTTTAGGCTATGGCAAGTCCTCAAAATTTTACATTTTTTGGTCAAAAAATTTTTTTCAAAATTTTTATGGTTTTTTTGTAAGGATTTTTTTTTATCATGTATAAAAGTAATGGAAAAGAAAGGTTGTAATACATAAGTAAAATACAAATGAAAGTATAAATCTAGGCTACTTGCATGAAGAGTAAAATAAAATGCACAAACAAGCATAAAAAATTAGCAAAGAGAGGCTAAGCTACATGGCTATTGGCTATATGATTAGGAAATGAGTAAGGTCTATCTACATAAGTTTGTATTCACCATTTCCTTCACCAATGCTATTAAATGAAAGTTCATTCCATGATGCATCTTGCTGCCCATTCTTGTTGTTATTGGCTTTCTGCTCTCTCTCAGGTTGTTCACTCTAGTAACTGGGAGTTTCTTCTTGAAACTCCACTTTGGACCCTTACTCTATGTCCATGTTGTTAACAGTTAGGGGTACTACATTATCACCTGGAATGATGATCTCACCGCCCATCCCCCCTCCCCCTCATAAGGGAGGTGAATCTTTTAGTGGATGGGGGAAGACAACTTATAACTAAGATAACCAAGGTCTTCCTAGAATAAGGTTAAACCCATGAATCTCCTTCATCACCAATAAATCTATAGTTATGGGTAATTTCTCCCCTACCATAAAATCTAAGGAGATTCACCCTTTGATAGCAACCCTTGATCTGTTGAAATATTTGAGAGTAGCTATTGATGTTTGTTGTGTTTTCTCTATCAAGCCTAATCATTCAATGATTGTACATAGGATGACGTTAGTAGTTGCACCATCATCTACATGCACCCAATGCATCTTAAACTACCCTATGCATATAGTTATGAATAGAGAAGACCTAGTAATTTTTCCATTCTAGGGATTAACCTTAATTTTGCTATTGTGAAATGTTAGAGATGTGGACTTCCCTTCTCTAGGTTTGGGAGGAATCATTACTACATGAATGGATTTCTCATTAATGGGTATATCCTCATTGATAGGGATAGAAATCATCATTTTGACTAATGCCTCATGATGTGTGGTAGAATTCATGATTAGGTCATACAAACTCAAAGTAGTATTCTTTTACTTAAGAGATTGTCTAACCTGATCTATTGCACTAAGGAAAATTTTCTTTTTGGCTGCAGGATTGTTGTCCCAATTATGCTTCACTTCCTCCATGTGCCCAAAAATTCCTGCTTTAGTCTTAGTTTGTGTTTATTAAGACTTCTCCTCATTCTTCTATCCATGAGCTTTAGGATTCTCCTATGGTTTGTTGTTTGAAGTAAGTTTAGTAGAGGAAGTTATGGGTATAGTCAATATGGAAGTGGGCTTTGTTGGGTTGACTTCCTTCTATGCCTCCATCTGCTTGTCATCCTTATTGTTGGCCTTTTTTCTTCTTCCTATTTTTTTTGTTTGGATCTTTTTGGTTATCAGTTGTTGGTTATGAGGAAGATGTAATAACATTAGCAACCATAAGGGATTGTTGGATGGTTTAACCATTTTGTGAGGCTATGGTTGGTTGGGCTATAGTGGGTTGGGGCACCCTTATGATAAATGGTTCCCTAGGATGTACTTGTGATGACACCCTTACATGAAAAGGGAATCTTGACCTAGTCAGAGCTAAAGAAGCTCTTTCACCATAAGGGGATACATAAATCACAAATGCTTCTCTCGAGGACCTTTGATTACAATCTACATTAAATGTCAATATAATATATGCAATCTTGGTAGGATTCAATGGGTCTTTGTACACCTACATTGATTGGTCTTGAGGTCAAACAAGGTTGGATGAATCTAAAACCAACTCTCCCCTATCTATCATCTTCTATAATTCATCCTTCAACGCAAGGTAGAAGTATGTGTCATGATCGGGCAATTGGTGATAGTGGCAAAAGTAGTCTATCTTGAAGTATTTAGGTAATGGTGGATCATCTTTTGTTGCTCTAGCAAGATCCTTGGCTATTTCATATAGTCTATCATGCTTCTGTTAAGAAGCTTTAAACATCTATTTGTATTGGATACATCCACTTTTCAATAGTTGATCCAATAATTCTAATGGTTTAGACCTATTTAGACCTATCCTTCCTTTCAAAATTGGGTTTTGTTGTTGTCGATGTAGTGGCCCTAGAGGCCAAAGGTTGGTTGTCATAATTATTATGGGTGGGCACCTTGGGTGGATTCGTCCTTAGCCCCTTGCTAGTGATCTTGGCCTCTACAGTTGCTATAGTTATATTTTTATATTTACTTTTCTCCTTTTCTTTCAACATATGTTGGTTTTTGTATGCTACATAGGCTAGATCATAACTGGCCTCCATAGCATCTTCTATATTTTTGGTTTGGGAGAATGCTTAGCTAAGTGACCGCGGGTTAAGGTAGTAAATTTTAGACTTAATAAATTCATTAACCACCTCCTTAAATATAGCCAAGAGGTGATTTTTAGCTATGGGCTTTGGTATTTTGTTCAAAGTCCATTCCATCACTAGATGAACTTTTGTACAGGCTCAAGGATTCCTTGCTTGACCTTCATGAGTTGGTCAAGTGTGGTGTTGGACTTAAGTTATACTTAAAGGGATTAATGAACTAAGATATCAAGTCTTTCAGGGAGGATATGGATCCTCTAGGTAATTCTTAGCACTAATTAAGCACTTTTCCATTCAAGGACATAGGAAAAATCCCCATGATGGTATGAGGCCATGGCTAAAATAACAAGCACTCATATCTAAAGGTTATAAGGTGAGCATTAGGGTCGCCTTTTCCACTATATTTGGTAAACTAGGAAATAGGGACATCAAGAGGTAATGTCAAAGGTGGGACCACAGGACTGACAAGATCATCTTGGTATAAGTTCATGATCTTTACCCTTTGGGAAATAGAGGCTTTGAGCCTCTTTAACTTCTCTATCAGGTCCTGCATCATCTGGAATGCTTGGTCCAGGCCCTACAATGGCCTTGTTGGTTGTGCAACCTACACATATGGCTGTGATATCTCTTGTGACACTTTTCGCCTCACTATGGATTGCATGATAGAAGGAAGGAATTGTGTTATGGTTGTGACTTATAAATCAAACAAAGAAAAGGACGTCTTTGCAAGTACTTGAGGCACATATGGGATAAAGGAGGTATGTGACCCTTGTGTTGCCTAGGGACTCATAGTGCATCTCATGTGTGTAATTAGTGGATTTGTGGTAGTAAAATCCATTGTCACTAATTTTTTGTATTAATACTATGTTGTAAATTGTATTAATGTATTATGATTTATTGTTTTTGACATTCTCTAAGATTGATGTGTGGCTATAACAGGTATGGGATCTACTATAGTAGGATAGGAAGATGTGGAAGATGGTGGCACCATGCCCATGGAGAAAAAAAAATCATTGGAGGAAGACTCTATGACCTTGAGGGATGTTTGTTGAAATATTCCTCCCAAGATGTCTTTAGGCTCAGATTCTACCTTGAATTCATCCTCCTCTTCCTATTTTTCCTTAGAGATATGCTTGTCATCTTCTTCTTCCATGACAATCATTTAGGCTAGAATGCTAGCATAGAAGTTAGTAAGGGAAATTTGATCATACGGGAAAGGGATGTATTCTTTCTCACTCCTATGTATGAGCTCAAACTCCCTCTTAGCCTCAAATTTAATTCATGGCATTAACATGCCTTCCTGTATTTTAGCACAAATGAAGTTATAGAAATCTTCATTTATAGGTGTAAAATTAGGAGTTTCCCCTCTAACTCTTAAATATCCTTGACACTCCATGATGGTAGGATCTTTGGGGTCATAAACTCTTATGGCCTGTTGATCTGACCTACCATCATTGTAGTTGTAAGTCAACTTAGTTGATCATGGGAGAGACATGGTTACTTTAATGAGAATTGCTCAAGATAGGATATGGAAAGCAAAAATGATAGTAGATTCCAACAACTGGAAATGAGAGTAATCAAAGGAAGTAAAAATGGTTGAAAATGGGGTAGTTACTAGAACTAGCAAGTAGGGGATAAAGGGGATAGACTCCCTTACCCACAATGCAAAGGTGCAAAGGTGATAGCTAAGTTTACCCTTAATAATCTTCTAACTATCACACTCCCTAATGCCCACATTGGCTTCCTAGCTATCACAGCTTTGGATATGGAAGGGGGGAAAGAGGGGGTGAGATGGGGGGATCTCACACCTTAGAAAGCCAACATTGGTAAAAGAATGGTATGAAAGCTATTAAAGGTGTGGAGAAAGGATGTAAATTTTGATAGTTGTAATTACTATGAGGTTTAAATTATGTGGAAATAGGAAAATTTGATTAATAGATTACTTACTATAAGTAGTAAGTGGGGGGTAAGGAGGGTTTACCTCTTTACTAGAAGTGCCAAGCTTAGAACATTGGGGTCAAGCTTCACCTATGTTGGTCTCCTAGCTATCACACCCCCAAGTGTGATAGGGGGTAAGAGGGGGTGAGATGGTGGGTTCTCACACCTTCTAAAACCAACATTGATGAAAGGGGGAAGAGTGGGATAACCAAAATAGAAACTTGTAACTTTCTCAAACTAGTTTTAGAAACTACCAAATTCAACCACAAAGGAAGGGGAAAGTGCTTTAGTTGGTGAGGATGGCAACATTGGTTCTACCACCCTTGCACTCCTCCATGCTATCCTTGAAGTTTCCTAGCTAGATTTTCCACCTATAGAGGGTGTGTCACCGTAGAGAAATGTATGCCCCACATAAAACTCATTAGATTGCTATTTTTTGGCATTCCAAAAGGCATTTTTGACTTCCCCAAGCCAAAATATAGATACTAGGTGACTTTTCTCACTTGGAGAATGAGTCTTTGATCACTTATGAAGAATTTTTTAGTCTCACAAGTATGAAATATGTGAGATTGTCCCTTTATGAGTTACAACCTTCACATTTACAATAAAATAATACCTCGGGCTTCATGGGATGGGATTACAGAGATTTCAACATGCAAATTTGATGGTGTTTCACATCGACTCTTCATGCTTCAAGGTTTGACCATGCTAAACACTATCGATCCACCTCAGTTGTATCTCTATTTTATTATTCTTGATGCTATAATCATTTTCTTGATATTCTAACCTCATTTTTCTAGCCCTAGATTCATGAGATCACATTCATTAACCAATTGATTTCTTTCCCATGATCCATGATGTTGTCTAAGGTAAGTTTGTAATGTTCTTATTTTGCTTCTTGTACACCTTATAAGATTAATCTTGGATGATCCAACATGATAGGGGTCTCAAATGATGCTTTGATGATCATCAAAGATAATTTGAAGGCATGGGAGGCAGAGTTACCTAATTTCTCCTTCCTAAATGGTAGGGTTCATTAACATATCCTTGCATCAACATAGAGTTGTTGATGCCCCTATGTCACCTCTCTCGGCATCAATGATCCTATATATAGTGGGGGTGCCAAAGCAATGCCTCACACTTTCTCATTTATGTATTCTCTCTTTCTTTTTCTCCAATGGATTAAAACAAGAAAAACTATACTAAACTTTTCATCCTACAAGCGTATTGGTAAAATTCTTTCATGCAATCTTCTACGATCTTCTTGTCCTTGGTGTTCTACTAGTGGTTCAAGACTAGTATCTTGTAACTTAATTGTGGGGGAGAGACACCACTTTGGGTATGTGTGGAATGTTTTTAGTAGTTATTTAAACATTTATATCTTATTCATTCTTACTCATGCATGTCATATTTCAATATTTATAATGATGTTTTTTAAGTATTTCCCAAGGATTGTATGTATCATTATTTTCATGCACAATTTTTGTAATGGTATTATGATACCTAGAGGAAACTTAACTTTTAGCAAATTTCACAGCTAATCATGTTATAGTGATTGTGATTCAAACTATGTATACCAAGGAGTGTTGAAGTAAAACAATATCAACCCTCTAATTATAAACCCTTACGAGAACCACTAGTTTTTGAGGAGAAAGAAGGAGAGGAACTTCAATCTCCTAATCCAAAAATTGTAGATCTTATTTTAAAGCCTGTAGGCCCTACTCTGGAAAGGCCTCTACCTAGAAGTATATTAGAATATAGGCAATCACATTCTCAATAAGTAGGTTGAGAACATGCATAGTAGTAGGCAACCAAAAAAGTGTTAAAGGAGCTATCAAAAGATGATGAACAGTATGCAAATGACATCTAAGAGGGTATGGGTTCTCACAATGTCTACCAAAAACCCATCCATGAAGAGAAAAATTATCATCATTTCCTTAATCTTGGTCCTCTTAAGCTTAATAAGTTACTATAGTAGATAGGTTGTTATGACTACATCACCCAATCCTTCACATGGTACCACTACAAAATAAAGAAATTCTACCAAAACCTCACTATCCTTGGTGTCATGACCCTTATTGGTGGAATTCTTATGCCTAATTTTACATGGGTAATCTCATAGGATACAATATTTCCAAATGAACTAATGAAAAATTAGTGCCCATGAACCAAAAAATCTAATCTCAAGCTAAGGTCAAGGGTCATGCTAAAAGCCTTTAATATAGATAAATCTAAGGTGAAGATGTCAAAACTTCTCCTAGTCCAAAATTTTATGTGAAAAATTATCACCCATAATTTTATGTCCACTAAATGTCCATCACGTATCTTTACTAAAGGGGCTAAGGTTGTGACTATGATGAGGGGGAAGTAACTATCAACATTTCAAATTTTCTCTACAAGGACTTAATTCAAAAAATTAAAGATATGGTTAGAAATAGGACGGAGGTGTATTCCTTTTTAGCATTAATCCAAAAAAATTTCAAACTAGTAGGCATATTCAATCATGTGGAAATACATCCTACAATAGTAAGTATAGTAAACTGGGAAAACATAAAGATGGTTGTTTCACAATGATGTTCTAAGGTCATTGAAGCTATACCCAACTCAAAAGATGAGATGCCTTTCACAAAGATATCTTGCATCTAACCTCTAGACTAGCTCCACCAGCCCTAATCTAGAGCAATAACCATACCTCAAGCATCTCAATGAACACAAGTACAAGGGCCTAGTAGATCTATTTCCTAACATGAACATTAAGTAAAGCAAGGAACTTCTTCCTAGTGATGATTCTTAATTTGTCATACATATCGAAGATGATGGATAGGCTATCATAATCCACATTGAAGGGTTGTAAGAAATTTGTAGTAATTTCCTACAAATGGTAAAAGCCATTATGGATGCTAATATAGTAATGAAAAAACCTTTCCATTTTCCTTCTCCATTCTTAAATGATCCACCCATGGCTAATTTTAATTCCCCTATTCAATCTCATATTTATATGCCTTTACAAAGTGTTTTCTCTTTACATCGATCAAGATGTAATATGCATAATGTCTATAATGTGGCCAAAGTCCTTCATGTATTTACTAATCAACTTGGCCTAGTCACTAGTATCAAGGAGTGATCCTAGTGTCAAGTTGCTATTGAGGAACATCAACAGTACAGTTGAGACTAAACTTGTCAAGATGCAAGCCAAGTTAAAAATCACTTATGCTAATAGAACATTCTATTTGTAAAAGTTGTAGAGAACACAAGATGAGATAGGATAGTTGCATGAATAGTTGGAACATTTCACACCATTAGTACTTGCACCTTTCATAATTACTCTAGAGGTTCGAATTGAGTACCTATAGGCTAACCTATTTTAGGTGTAATACATTGCTGAGGAAGCTTTATTTATAAATGATGGATTAAAGTGTCAAACAAAAATGTTGAAGCATCAATTACAATAATGAGAAACAATAACCTAGGAAAAGGAAAAATAGGTACTTTCCCTTTCTTATCATGTGTGAAGTTTGAAGGACGAAAGTCAAATCATGGTCTAATTTTGGAATAAGTAACTTTCCATAGAAAAAAAGCACTTGAACTTATGATAGGAGCTAGCAAATAAAACCATTAGAAAAACCAATGAACTCATAAAGATCTATTTAATCAAGTAGGTAACCTAGGATGTTGAGGTACATAGATTGCACAAAATTATAGCTATTTTAAATGACTAAGTAATTAGGGAGAGACATGAGGTGAAGGGAAAATTTGATTCCTTGCATGCCAAACATTAAAAATTGGCCACAAGTTAACCGTTACTACACAAGAAAATGAACCTTTTGGAAAACATATACATTCTCTTCCATGAAGTAGCTATTAATGTCTTTGAGAGGAAACTTAAGAGAGTTGAAAAGGACATGCAAGTATGATGAAAAACATATTTCTATTATTTCCAAACTTCTATAGGTTAATTTTACACATAGCTAGAATGAAAACTCCATCAAAGAGTAGCCAAAATAGATGTAGATCAATGTGAGCTTCTACAAGAAAAGAGAAGTCATGAGTTGTTCCAAGATAATGCTAAGGAATGGAGAAAAGTAATTTTGTAAAAGCAAGCACTGATGCATCATTAGAATCAATAGCTTTGAGCAAGGATGATGGACAGAGAAGCACAACTTCAAAGATTTCACATGTCCACACCTAGATCCTCTAGCTTCTTCTCATATCAAGCAAGCACATCATGGGAATTCTTCTCACAACCACCACCCCATGGCACTTCTTACTAAGGTGGCTTGGACTCTATTATAACATAATCATGGTCTATTCATTTATCCATTTTATTCTCTACATTAATCATATAATGTATCTAGTTCCAATCTTGTGTTTTGAGCTTTAAATATATGGGACTAGCTTTACTTGGTTGTGAGTATGCATCTAGTGTTTATGGTTTTCAAAATGCATAGTTGAGTTTTTTATCTCCTAGGTATGCATCATTTCCTTCCAATTTATACTTGTAGATTTGGAGCATGTTTCAAGCTTCACAGAAATTTTTTGGCTTTGTTTGAAGATCCTTGAAAAGCTTCAACATGTTTCTAGGCCATCCAGCTTTCATCTAGGAGAACAAGTACAAAGTATGATTGTAGGATGCACTAGCTTCCATGTACCAAAGCATCCCCCACTTCAACATATGAGCACTAATGCATCCCCCTCCTTCTTGATGTCCTATTTTGGACACTTTACCTCCTCTATCACCTTTGGTATGTTCTAGGTAGTTCAACTTATGTTGATGGTCCTTCATTAACACTTGGGCACTAGCGAACCTTTGCCATTATGCTGGAAAAACTATAAATACTTGGGACCAGCTCCATATTAAATGAACTTAGTTCTGAGCATTTATTTTAGGATTTTACCATTTTATTTTGTGTAAAAAACTATTCCTTCTTTGGATAAGTGATTCCTTCCTTTTTTTATGTGTTTTTTTGTAGCTTTCACAAGTGTAGCTAGACTCTATCAAAGTGATACCATGCTTATGTAGCCTAGCATTGTTTAGTCAATGCATAGTCCAATGTTTGCATAGTGAATAAAGCTTATAGTTTTGTAACACCTAAAAATTTCATGCTAGAAGGCTAAAAATTTCAAAATGAGACAATTTGGCTTCAAATCCATGGGCCTTGAAAAAAGGATTTAAAGCACTTCGATGATCTTATCAATCACCCACAAACGTACAATTTGTTAACAATGTGAATAAAATGTAATTACATATACAAATTTAAGTGTAGAAAAATAGAGAATAAATTTGTAATGAACAAATGAAATTGCAAATTTTTTAATTAAAATAATAAAATTTTCATAGGAACAACATTCAGTGAATGCAAAATTTTGAATTTCAATGCACAAAGAGTAAAAGGAAGAATTCTTGAAACCTGATTCAACTAGCAAGGTGTGCTCTATAATTAGCCCTACTTTTAATGGTTTCATATGTTCTACATCTCAAGCTTGTCACTAATTTCTCTATCATTTGGATCTACGTTATGAATAGAAGGATTGCTATAGACCTTTGGATGGTCTACACTACTCTGAGAGTCTTGGTGTTTAGCTTGAATGCAAATTGCCAAAAGTCCTAGTTTTATAACTTTTGTTTTCCAACACTACTACAAACTTTTTAAGTTTGGTCAATGCATAGATCATCCAAAAGTTCCTTCAATGAAATACTCTTCATTTTAAATAGGTTATTAATGTCTTGATTTGTTGCTACAAATTTTTACCATGATTGATGATATATGAATGCAAATTTCTGGCATGTGGAAGGCATCTCTTAGCAATGTATTTAATAGATTTAGATAGTTTTATCTTTTTTACACTACTCCCATATGCTGCCTAGCATAAAAATTCAAGGCCTAGCATAAAAACTCAAAGCCCAAATTTTATATGATTCCTTTGCAAGTTTCTCCAACGTAAAACCTTCCATGACCAATGTATAGGCTAATAAATGTCAAATTTGATGCCCTGCAAGGCATTTTCAACCTTCCCAAGCCAAGATATATGAAATCTATAGATTTTCCTTCCTCAAAGATGAGGCATTCAATAGCTTATGAGGCATCTTTTAGCCTCAAAAAATTGGGATGTGTAAGATTGACAACATATGCACTGCAAATTTCACATTTTACATTAAAGATATCACCTCAAATCCTAGTAATAAAGGTTACAATCTCAAATTTTGGGAAAAATAAGCTAGATGTATCTACCATTATTTTCCACCAAATTACCAATAAGTTTAGTTACAAGTTTCAACATGGATTTTATTTGGTGTCTTTTATTGGCTCCTTATTTGTTGATGTTTAGAGGATTAACCTAAGAGACATTGACTAAGAATGCAAAACATCATCATAGTTTCCATCATCGACATTTCCTCTTCATGCTTGATTATGTAGCTATCAAACCATGCCAAAGAGTTCTTGTTATGATGAGATAAGATTATGGTGGAATTATATATGTAGCAACCAAAAACGTTGGTGGTTAGAACACTGAGAGGTTACCGAGCATATAGCCCAACCCTGGATCCGTGCAAGGGCTATGCTAGATGTAAACAGATGCAGGGTGCCCTAAATGGTCTAGTCAATTAGACAAGGACTTAACCAGTGTACAATAACCTTTCATAAATGTTGGTTTTAAAGATGTTATATGCACATTGAGGGATAAGTGACAAACATAAATCAATTGAGAATAATGCAAAACATGAAAACAACAAAAAAAAATGAAGTAGTTTTGGGTGAGAAAGTGCACCACCGTAAGATTAGGAGATTTGATCCTTGCTTGAGTGAAGGAGGTTTACAAAAGATAGTAGTGGGGATAAGCATAGCTTGCAATGAAATAGTATGGTGACAGCTCCTTGAACTACTATCAACAACTTCCTAATAGGGTCCTTTTGTTGGCCAGTCTGCTTACCAAGACTAATTTCCAAGAAGCCAAAATGTCAAGATGCCTTACACACTCAAGATCCAAACATGCTAAAAAATGCAAGAAGCCAACCACAGGAATGATAGGTCCAAATCCAACCATGCAAAAATCCAACCCTTTGAACATTTTTTGCTAGGGTATTTATAGGGCTAGGAGGAAGAGAAAAATGTGGTTTGGATGCCACATGTCCTGGGTTCCACAAAGTGCAAATGTGACTATGTCATGTTGTTGTGTAATGCTGAGTGTAAAAACTACTACGCTGTGATCATACTATTCATGCTACATGTGCCAAAGTCCAGTGAGCTACCATGTTTGTTATAAAGAAAACTACCAACAGTGAATGCAAAATGGAGCCTGTGCTCTAGGACTATGTCTTTCCTACTCTTGCAAGTAGGTTCAAGCATAGGAACAAATTTGGGGATAGTTAGGGGGTGCAAAATAAATCAAGCTTGTTGACTTTGTCCTTTGAAGATATGTCAGGATGAGAGTAAGTATTTTTGACAAGTTCTGAAGCTAACTGAAGATGTCTTGAGGCTTCAATGTGAGTCTTACACTAATTACGCTGCCTAGCATATTGGCATAGTGTAGACATCTGCACGCTACACTGTGCTATGCTACATAGTGTAGCATAGCGTAGCCGCCAATCTTGAAAAAAATCTTGCCTAAAAGCCAAAAAATACCTATCTAAGGCCTGGCCAAACAAGTAACTGCAACCCTATCTTTCATTTTGAAAGGTCTTGGGACCTGCTAAGTTCATCCTTAGGATAATTTAGTGCTTTTCATCCTCGCTATGATGTGCTACACTATGCAATGTACTGTAGCATAGTAGCTAATATGTCATGCATCCTCATCTAACCTGCAATGCTTTGTCAAGAAAACTTGCTTGGGGCTCTAGGGCAAAGTGGGATAGTCAGTCTTGGAGGTCGAAGCATGACCAAGTGCAATCCTCTTGTTGAAACCACTTGGAAGAGGGCCTTTGTATGCTTTTTCCTTGCTACGTTATGCTACGTTGTGTAGCATAGCATAGCATGGTGCCCTGCTTGGCTTGGATTCTAACTTAATTTTGCAAACTTTTTGTCGCAAGATGTCAATCATGTTTTGATGCGTCAGCAAAGCGAACCTATTTGATGGTTGAAGCATGGGAAAATGTGCTTACTCAATTACAGCCATCTAAGTAGGAGTATTATCAAAGTTCATCCCTGCTATGTTGCACTATGCTACAAAGCATAGCACAGTGTAGCACTTGAATGAAGAGAATTTCTAACGAAATTTTCCACATTTTTGCTATGTCACATTGCTCATGCATCAAGGATGAAGTGGGGTAGATATCCTGAAGGACTACTGAATTTTTATCAATCTACATCTTTTGGGTACAATCAGTCTCCCTAAGGCCTATTACACTATTCAACATAGCATAGCATAGCAAATCTTGCAATTAGAAAACTTGCTGAACTGTTTAGTTCATCCTAAATACTTTTGGTGGCTCCTAGCATGGTCCTTGGGTAGACCATTAGCTAGGTCAAGTGTCAAGCTAGGCAAACTAGAGGGTATAGCTAGCCTATCAACTCATGAGATAGAAAATTTTCTAGACTCTACAATCTCCCCCTAGTGCCTCTTTCATGCAAACTAGCCTTGTAACTGGATGCGGCATTGACTGTGCCGTAGAGGGAATTATTTACATGGTCCAACATAACACCATGCTTTTGAGGATCCTTGCCCACATTTCAGGACTACTATGTCATGAGAGTCTCAAGATTTATGGTGTTTCAATGGCCCCTCTTTGTTGACATCTAGAGGATCTACCCGAGAGACGTTAATAAAAAATATGAAACACCATGAGGTACCAAACACTGACACTGCTCTTCAGTGCCTGCTTGGATGATGCTCTGCTATGTTTAAGAGTACTAGGAGAGTGATATGCAAAAAGGGGCAAGGGATGGATTTGAAGAAACATGTTCAGGGAAGAAATGAGTGTGAGATGCAACACTTTGAGAAACTATTGCCATAGTGTGATCCCTCGTCAGAGTGCTTATGAGGGAGTCAACACACATGGTTATCTTTCTTTGTTAGCCTTTGACCTCTCATAAGAGTGCTTAGAGATGGTAGATTGGTGGCTAAAGAAAGTGTAAAGTAGCTACTGTGCCATTTCTTTTAGGAACCTCTTTTTTGTGCATTTTTTTTCTTTCCTTTGTAGTACACCCACATTCACTTAAGAACAACTTGTTGTTGCAAGACAGGTGTTTCCTCCCTAAGATGAGTTATGTTACATCCATATGGGGTTTTGACCTACCTACAAATGCTTCCCATGGGATGACTTCCATTATGCCTATCATGGACTTGATGGTTGGGCATGTGGAAGGGCTCTATGTATCTGGAAAGCTTGTAAAGAGGATACGAGACATTGGAAGTATATAAGGAATGGAGGCTAAACTTCAAAGGGGAAGTAGGGCATGTACTCTCAACCAGCGAGGTTCATCGAAGTGGATACTTCAGAGCAATGTAGTGTCTTGGCTTTCATGGCACAACGCATCTCTGAACAACACCATCTTGGCTTGTATCCTATAAACACAACAGAGAGAAAATAATAAAAACAACCATGAAGTGAAGTGAGAGTAAATTCTTGCTTTCTTTAGACACCGCTAAAGTAGCAAGTATTTTTGCTAAGGTGTGCGATGTCCAAAGTAGGAAGGCTAACACAAATCTCAGCCACGGTAAGCTGGAAATGGTGGCATCAAAGAGATTAGGAGCAAAAGTGATGCTTGTGCTTAGGATTCCTCACCCAAGGAAAATATCATGTAGTCCAGCTACAAGGTGAGAGGCCTAATAACTGAACACCTCCTAGACTTGGAAAGCATTGAGGGCTGGAGGATGGCACCCTTGTGGCTAGGCCACAATAGTGCTGAAACTCTAGCAGTAAGTGCTGACAATAAGAGCTACTACTAGGATGAGTGGTTGTGGTAGCAATAGCTCCAAAAAGTCAGCAAGATGTCAAACGACATCTTCAGAAGGTCAGCAAGATGCCAAGGGTGGTGACACTACATATGCTCCAAATGGTCTTTTCTTAGCATCCTAAACTACATTCTAGAACTGTAGCGACCCACCCCGTGTTGTCCAGAAATCTCAAAATGTGCACGCTTGCTTTCTTGTAGGATCGTGGATGTGAGTTGGGGGGCATTGCACTGCAAACCTAATTTAAGGTCTTGGTAGATCATCAGATGTGCTAGTTTCATGTCCTAGCAACCCATGATGTGCTAGTTTAAGGTCTTAGCAAACCATTGTGCTAGTTTAGCATTATAACAAATGGTGGATGGGCCAGTTTAAGGATATAGCGTACCATGCTATGGGTGCTAGTTTTATGTCATAGCCAAAGGACATGTTGTGCTTGTTTATAGTCATAGCGGACTATCTATGCCAATTTTACATCATAGTAGACGTTCTTTGCCAATTTTACATTGTAGTAGATGATTGTCTTACCTTGCTCTGTACCCGATATAATCCCTTGTGTTAGATGTAGTATGGCTTGAGATACAAATGGTTGATAGGATTTGCTAACTCGTTGCCATCCATATTAGCCAGTTTAAAGGCCCCATTCTCGTAGGCTTTTGTGACTACAAAAGGACCTTCCCAATTGGCTAAGAATTTGTTTACATGTTCATGAATAGCCTTGAGGACTAGGTCCCCCTTCTTGATTGGTCATTGATGTAAATTACAGTGGTGCTTTTGTTGTTGTTTATCCTAGTACCATTTGATGTGATTAAGTGTTCGGGCACGCTCCTTCTCTATGGAGTCAAGATCAATGATCCTTGTCTTATTGTTTTGAGCCTCATCTACAACATTTTAGAGGATCATTGGAAGTGATGGAAGCTACAATTCAAGAGGTAAGACTACTTCAAATTCGTAAACGAGACTGTATGAAGTCTTACCTATAGCCATCCAGCATGTTATACGGTAAGCCCACAACACGTAGAGGATTTGCTCATGCCATTACCTTTTGCTACTATTGAGCATCTTTTAGAGCAAGTTAATGATGTCTTTTTTTGTTGTCTCTACTTGACCATTTTCTTGTGGGTAGTATGGCAATGAAAAAGATTGCTTGATCCCAAGGTTATCGCAAAAGGTTTTGGTTTCTACACTACTAAACTGTGGCCTGTTGTCCATCAAAATAGTCATCAGAAGAATAAACCTTATTACTATGTTGTCCAAGATAAAGTGGCAAACCTATTAAGATGTTGTCTTCCTTAGGGGAATAGCCTCCACCTACTTTGTGAAGTATTCAGTTGCAATGATGATGAAGCTATGTCCAGTGGAA
Organism: Gnetum montanum; assembly: GCA_015680685.1. Classification (NCBI taxonomy): domain Eukaryota; kingdom Viridiplantae; phylum Streptophyta; class Gnetopsida; order Gnetales; family Gnetaceae; genus Gnetum; species Gnetum montanum. Next base: position 582,729 of record MNCI01004504.1, read on the forward strand.
GACTTAGGCGTGATGGGTCCTATGATGTCTAGTCCCCATCGTTGGAATGGCCATGTAATCTATGTAGGATGTAACTTAGTAGGTGACACATGTATGATATTTTCATGGCATTCACATACATTGCACGTCCTAACTTTGGCAAGGCAATCGCCTTCTATGCAAGGCCAGTAGTACCGTAGGCATCTGATTTTCATTGCCATAGCCCTAGGGGCTATGTGTTCTCCACATAGTCCCTCATGGACATTGTTAATAATTTTCTATGCTTCTTCCCCATGAATGCAAGTTAGTAATATCCCATCAAAAGAGCATTTGCATAAGGTGTTATCTTTTATGAGGACATACTATTGTGCTCACTTTCGAATTCCATCCTTTTGAGCGGATGTCAAGCCATGTGGGGGTTCGCTATGTTGAAGGTATGCTTTGATGTTTGCATACCATTCTTGGATATTTGTAGCACTTACAGACGCAATGTGTACTACTTGAGTAATAGGATCTATGCATTCTATTATTGAAGTGAGAAAAATGGTAAACAAGTGCGATGACACATGCAATGCTAATGTGGCTAGTGCATCAGCTACCATGTTCTCATTGCGAGGCACATGTTGAACATCTAACATTGTAAACTATTTCAACAAACTCTTAGCTAGATCACAATAAGGTTGCAAATGTGAAGCCTTACAAGCATAGACTTCAGTGATCTGGTTGACAACTAATTGCGAGAAGCCCTGGACTACCAAATGTTGGATCTTTAGCTCTTGGGTTGTTAGGAGGCCCTTAAGAAGTCCTTCATACTCAGATACATTGTTCATACAAAGGAATGTAAAGCGATATGCAAAGGGTTAAATTTCCCTAGAGGGAAATGTAATAACTACAGCAACACTCCCACCTTGTGTAGTTGAAGCACCATCAAAATGTAAGTTTTCTTCGTAATCTGATGGTACAAAGTTTAGGCTATTGATGTGTTCATCCAGGAATTTGGGATCTATTATCACTTGATCGTCAATGGATGAAGTTGTAAGCTGTGTGGCTATTGCTTAACCCTTTGCTGATGATTGGGCTACATAATGTAAATTGAATTCCACCGTTATAGCTTTCCATCAGGCTATCCTACTACTCTCATACAAGTTGGTTCTGATAGCCCAAAGTATGTTGCTCTTGCATATGATGTTGACCTTACCATGAAATAGGTAATGTCTCCAATTTTTTAGCATAAAAACTAGCGCGAGACAATATTTTTCTACCTCATTGTATTTTGCCTCATAAGCTATTAATGTGTGGATTAAGTAATACATTGGGATTTCTAACCCATCATCTCTTTTTTGACATAGCAACGCAGCAATAGATGTGTTTGAATTGGCAAGGTAGATGTAGAGAGGCTTATCCCAATGTGGTGGGTAAACAGTTGGGAGATACAAAAGCTCTTTCTTTAGATTATCAAAGGCTTGTTGACATTGATCTATCCACTCAAAGTTGATCCCATTTTTAAGTAGGTGTTGCATGGGATGTAGCTTGTCTTTCAACCTCGCGATAAACCTTTTGATAAACTACACTCTACCTTGCAGCCCACATAATTCTTTAAGGTTTGTAGGCAGTGTTAAGTTGACGATGGCCCTCACTTTATCGGGGGTCCACTTGTATCCCTGTTTCCAATACTACAAAACCTAGCATGCGTCCAATTTTAACTTCGAGAACACATTTCTTAGGGTTAAGGCATAGGTCATGCCTAAGACAATGTTGGAGGACTATGTTGAGATCGTTGGGATGATTAATAGCTTTCTTAGACTTGACTGCTATATCATCAACGTAATCGTTGAGTCTCTTCAAGAGGTAGTCGCTAAAAATATATGTCATGGCTCATTGATAAGTTGCTCTAGCATTTTTGAGTCCAAAGGGCATCATCGTGTAACAAAAGGGTCCCCAAGGGTGTCATGAAAGTGGTTGACAACTAATGCTTCAAGTTTATACGGTTCTGGTTATAGCCTGAGAACCCATCCATGAAGGACAGTAAGGCATGACCAACTGTGGTGTCAATAAGTTGGTCAATACTTAGCAATGGGAAGTCATCCTTAATCATTGCTTTGTTTAAGTCTCAAAATTCTATACAAATTCATATCCCTCCTATTTTATTAGAAACTACAACAAAGTTCGATACCTATTCTAAGTAATCGACCACCCGGATAAAACTAGTTTGATAAAGCTTGGTGATTTCATCGCATATAGCTAGTGCAATCTCAGGTTTGATTTTATGAGCTTTTTTCTTGACTATCCTAACACACAGATCTAGGATGATGTTGTGTTTTATGAGCCATGGGTCAAGGCCTAGCATGTCATCATATGACCATTCAAACACTTTAACATTATCATGGAGAACTTTTGAGATGTTTTGGTGTACTTGTGGATATAATAGAGAGCTAACTTTCAAGGTTCTTGCTTTACCTTTAGTTATAGTTACAAGGATTTCAGTGAGAGGGTCCTCAATCACATCCCTAGACTAGATGTTCAAGCCAATCTAGGGATGTTTCTAGGGACGCTATGGTGTTGTGAGAGGATAATTTGAAGTTTACCATTTCTTGATTCAAGCATCTTGTAAACTAGCCATAGGGACCTGTTAAGGTTAAAGGTGAACAAAAATCATCATGCATAGCCATTTTTTGGGTGAACCTGTTACAACAAGCAAATAAACCAAGTCAAGTGATACCTGTTTGAAGCAATAGCATGTAACGAACGTATGTAAATCAATGATGCAACATAAGATAATCACCAGTTTAAGGTCTTAGCGGACCACAATAATGTAATAGTTTGATCAAAACATATAAATGAATGCTAAAATTACCATTTTAAGGTCATGGCGGACTATAACTAGGCTCCGTTGTAGAGAGATTGCTAAGATTACTAGTTTAAGGTCATGGTGGACCCTAACAACATGAAGTTTGGTCTAAAGTGTAATGTGAATGCTAAAATTGCCATTTTAAGACAATGGCAAATCGTAACTAGGTTTAAAATGTGAGGCAAATGTTAAAATTGCTAATTTAAGGTCATGGAAAATTTTCATTGGGCTATATTATAGGTTAATGTTATTATTTTAAGGTCTTTGTGGACCATGGTGTGTTTAAAATTTGCAAATGTAGAGCGAAAATTTTGGTGGGCCCACTTACTATGCTAACGATGAGTGTTACGCTGTAGTGAAGCTACGCTATAGTAGTGCTATGCTACAGTAGTGTCCCACGTTTCCCAAAACATGCAAGTGATAAGAATTTTACCACGTCAGCTATAAATAGGGGATTAACCCCTAGTAAACTTGTAATTTTCCTTGTCAAAGCCCACACTCATAGCATAGCACAGCCAATTATAGAGAGAGTGTAACAAGTGTAGTGTAGCAGCTAGTAATACTGATTTGTAAACGAGGTAATGGCGTGCAAAGGCAAACGCAAGCATTGGGGACTGGCTATGGTGGACAAGGTGATGGACACCCTAGGACGCCTGTCCAAGGCATGCATTGAGGTGTGGCAAGAAGCCTCATCCGCTTGATAAGTGATTATGCTACCCTTGTTTCCATTGTATGGTGCATCGGGTTATATTGCCATTGTCGTTGCTATTGTCATTTTTGCAACTATTGTAATTGTTTTTGTTGTCGTTTTGATCGCTACACCATGGTTGTCGCCACTTGGCCGCAACGACCGTACAGGTGCTATGCTACAGCTGCATGCGGTATCGCCTTGGTCATCATTGTTAAGAATGGTGACTGTGTTATCGTAAGGGTTTGGGCAATTTTGGTTGACATAGCACACGTTCAGCAAAGCATACCACCTTAGAGGGACTTTTTTATTTGCAAACTTTTGCGGCAGCGTGACACATATTTGGCGTAGTGTAGCACAAGCTATTTTATGTTGTAAGGTTGGGACAATGGGGACACTATGAGTTCTTTTTCATCTGCACTGTTAGACTGTAATATTTTTTTTGCTGTTATGCTACATTGTTATGTTGTGAGGCCCTTAGGTCATTACACTGTCAATCTATTACATTGTTATGCTATCAAACTTGTAATGCTACTATGTTGTTAAACTTGCTATACTACCAAATTTACTATGCTGCAATGTCTGTTATAGTGTTCTACTTGTTATATTATTGCATTTCTACTTGTGCTTGCTCATTTACTACGTTGCATGTGGTGCATTCATCTTGCTACACTGTGCATAACATAGCCATCACCCTTATGCAACAGTGTAACTATTACACTATGTTGTATTAGGCATGTCTGTTACATTATGTTGTGTAACATGTAATTGTCACACTATGAGGTGCATCTGCTATTGTTACGCTATGCAAGGCTTAACCTCTATGCTACGCTACACATGACACTTTGTTACACTAGATGCAATGTTTAACGTTGTTCTGCAGGGGAGCTTATTATTTCACGCTAAAAGAAAATTTGTAACTGAAGGATAACACTATGTTATATGTGAACAGAGGGTCACATTACACTGTATGTAAACTAAGGGTGACACTACGCCACATGTAAACTGATGGTCATGCTACGCTACATCAGTAATCTTCACTTGAACACAATGCTAATGTTTGATGCTTTGTCATGCAGGGTCATGTTAAAATCCATCCTGATAGTCCTTGAGGTGGTAGGAGTCCTATGCTGCCTTAGCATACCTGTGGCTAATGCCCCCCAACCCATACACGGGTAGGGAAGTAGGTTTTCTAGTTTAGGGAGGGTGCACAGGAGTTCTTAAAGTTCCTCCTCTACCATTTTAGCATGATCATATGGTCATACTTATCAGCCGAGACAGCAGCTGTACTTACAGAAACGTTGTTGCCTGGGGCAAACCAGGTATTCTAAAGTTCCTGGCTGATGGGTCGATCAGAGGCAAAGGGGAAGAAGGCTCAGATTAGTGCCCAAGGGGCTTGAGGTACCTGATTTGGATCTTGGACATGCCTAAATACAAATTCTACCACTTGTACAACATGCAGTATGTCACCCGTCACATGGGCACTTGCTTTCAGAATCCACCTAGAACCATTTACTGTACTGATAGGTGAGTCCTATGAAAATATATTAACATGTTACACTAGATAAAAATGCTTACTGTATTCTTAAATGTTGCCAAGTTTTATATCGACAAGGGCAGTCTTCACGGTAACATGGATACACTGGTATTGGCTGAAACGGCTCTGCAAGAGTTCTCCTCTATTGGGAATGTGCATTCTAGTGTGATAGAACAACTTGGGCTTGATCTTAAAACCTATCCAACCAAGTATTCCAAATTCTATGGGAAATGTAAGGAAGTTGGCTGGTTGGATAGAGAAAGAGCATTACGCCAACCGATTACCGTTGAAGACATTCTGGTGGAACTTCCACTATTTCCTACGCCGATTAAGCCTAGTATGTTAAACCTTGCATTTGTTCTTATGTGTTCAAGTGATGATTCTAGCTTTTCTAACTTTCTTGTTTGTTGCTAACCGATGCAATACCAAGGGAATCCCAAGAGGTCACAATGATCATCTCTGGGTGTTATGATACTAACCTCTTCTTCAAGTACAGGGATGTGGAGGAGACTCAGCATTGGCTCTGCAATGGGGCCCCAGCCATCCTTGTTCATAACATTTAGGAGGCTAGGCTTATGGATTTTTTTCTTGCTATAAATCTAAGTGTCCCGACTGCAAAAATGCTTTTCCTAACTGATTCCTTCTCCAAGAAGGCTAATTTCTTCTACACACGTATTCACGGTGTGTGGGTGGTGTTTGAAATTAATGACCAACTATTTGTAGATCTTTTCGGTGTCCCTTATGATGGTCTCCCTATAGAAGAAAAATCTAGAAAAGATGCAAACCATTAAGGGGATATTAAGGAATGGCTAGGGACAAGCAAGGATCGAAAGGGAATTTACATCCACAAGGTCAAGCTAGCGGTGGCCGAAACAATTTACCCTGTCTTTTGTGCCCATGCCTTCCCCAAGCTACTCTCTTAAGAGAAAATCCTTGGAGTGGAGTAGGCTTAGATAATGAGGGAGGTCATGGAAAAAGGAACATGTTACAACTGGGCTAGGTACCTTTTAGAAGGCTTGCACGCTGAGATGATCAAGCTTCGCGAGAAGCTTGAGTCTCGTTTCAATGTGCACTACACCTATTTTGTAGCTTGCTTGCAATAGTTTATAGAATTCTTGGTGGTCTATGGAAATGGTTCCTAGGTATAGTAGGACTGTAACCAGATATCTAAGCCATGGATTTGCAATGTTTTCTGCACCGCCCATTTCTAGGACCCCCCGAAAGCTATCGAGGAATCACTTTCAATAACGACGAGGGATTGGGTGCCATGCTCCTTTCGTGCCCAGGACAGTGTGGGAGAGGTGCCTTCCATTAACACAGGCAATGTGTTAAGGGGGGAATGCCTCATTGTAGAAATAGTGAATACTAGGCTACAACATAAGAAGTCTTGTTCTGCAAAAGAGCCTCCCTATATGAATGAAGAGAGGGGGAAAAAGCTATGAATCAAAGTTCGTAGAGTGCAGCCCCCAGTTGATAAGTATGCTTGGTTGTTTTGTTAGCATAACACTTCCTACGTTGTGCTACGCTATGTATCGTTGCACAGCGTAATGCCTGTTTCAAGTTGGATTACCTTGCTTACTACAATTATGTTTTATCAAAAGAAGAAGAAGAAGAAGAGGAAGAGGTTCTAGCCCTAGGAACAGGGGCACCTTCTAAAGAGGAGGAAAAGGCCCCAGCCATAGAAGAAGTGACCCCTGCCCTAGAGGAAGTCCCTAGTCAATGATCCTTTCGCCAAGTGTGGTTCAATACCTAAGGGGCACATGAGTGTTAAGGATTCTATCACACTGTTGGGTCTGCTAGAAAGAGAAGGGATTCAATTTGATGCTGGTGAGTTTGACCACTTGTTTAACAGTGTGTCGATGGGTGACCCTGTCCCCCCCCCCCCCCCCCCACTATCACCCCTGAGGGTTTGCTAGGTAGGATTTTTACACTGTTATTTACATTGTTCACCACCTCCATTGTTCTCCTCTCCACCATGGTTAACATGTTTTATTGTGTAGTAGACACCACTTTTGATGCCCCTAGCCCTTCTTCTTCGATTCGTTTCCAACCCTGGACCAAGACCCCCAACAAACTCACTTTTATGGAGGGGGTGGTTGATGACATGATCGATTGTCTAAGACAGATTGATCCAGAGATTGGTATGTTAAAATTGCTACGCTAGGCTTTCTACGTTGTTGCAATTTCACTATGTCACTATGACTAACTCTCACCCATATGTGGGTGGCAGCCTCTCATCACAAGTGGGATCCTAAGCAAGCCGTTGAGGTTGACGCCGTACCCAAACTTCCGTCAAAGGTAGTCGAGGTACCTTTTCACATATATGATGAAGCAAGTAAATATGCATTACACTTAGCACACTCCTTATGGGATTGTAGGCATGTGAATGAAGACTTCTAGAAGTAGGTACCAAACTTCAGAAGGAGAAGGCTAACCTAATTGCTGAGGTGGGGGATCTCTAATCCAGGACTGAATTTTTGTTGGCCTAGGACACTCGTGATGGTAGTTTGCATGCGACCTTCATTGACTATGCAAGATATTGGACAACTGTGTGAAGCAAAAATGAAGCCACACATGAGATCATCAAACAGCGCATGCAAATGGACCTTCTAGCCCAGAAGAACCAAGATTTGAAGGATTATAGTGCAAAGGTTTATGAGTGGGGATAGGCATAGAAGAACCATAAGAATATGTATAAAACAAAATGTACCACCTATTGTAAAAAATACCGGGATGCTTCGGTTAAGTTGCATACCCATGAGTTATTCCTTAATGTTATTGGTGCTTTCGAGGCTTATGAAAGGTTCATGCAACAATGAGTCTCCTGAAAGGGAAATGACCCTACCTACTGGTGAGACCACCACCGCCACCTTTTCCCCAAGACCACCCAGATGGATAGCTATGGAAAAAGGAAAGGTTGTAGCAAGTGTTGATCTGGGAGATAGGAATTGAGCCAATGTCACTGAGGAGATCCTACAGCATCTTGCGATTAGCATGGATAAGATACCCCCCAAAATGGATTTGGGGCCATCTCGAGTTAGTCACTTTTTGTTGTGTCATAGTTTATTTTATAAAAGCCTTTGTTGTAGCTTTAATTCATTGTTTTATTTTCTTTGTTACACAGGATCCAAATGAACACATAGGACCCAATGAAATAGGGAATGGTGGTGTGGGCAAAGACTCCTAGCGTAGCGGCGTAAAATTTTTATTCTTGTCTTTTTAAAAAAATTGTGTAAACATTATTGATTGACATTGAATGAAGAAGATAATGTGAAGGAATTCACTTCATCTTGGTTAATGCATTATATTTATTTTTTATTTTTTATCTTTTTAGACCCCTTGGGAGATTCTCATTTTAGTTTTAGGCCATTTCGGGCTGTTGCTATTTTTAGGCCATTTTGGGCTGCAACAATATTTTAAGGCCATTTCGGGCCATCACTAGTTTTAGGCCATTTCGAGCTACGACTTAATGATAATTTTTTTTTGCTCTTGTTTTTGGAGAAATGAAGTGGCTAGTTTTAGGCCTTAGTGGGTCGCAATAGTAGTTTAAGGCCATTCTGAGCCATAGTAATGGAATTAATGCAAACAACAACTATAATGTAAATGGTGGACACAATGTAGACAGTAGACACAATGCAAATGCAAACAATGGACATGATGCAAATAATTGAAATAATGTATGATTGTAATGCCAAAAGAAGTGAGCATAGTGCAAACTGTAAACGTGGTGCTAAAAGTGAACATAATGTAAACAATAAACATAATGCTAAGATTAGGACAGAAGGAGACAACAAAGCCAAGAGTTTATGGAGCTAAATCAGAGATAATATTTAATTGTGCATTTTTTTTCTAATCCATCATGGGCTAGGTGAAGCGTATGGCCGAGGGGCTTTGTTGTGGTATTCTTCTATGTCATTGTCTACCGCCTGGAAAGGTAACTTAGCCCATGTAGTTTCTTTGCCTAAGTCAGTGTTTTTGGTTGGCTCATTAGTCAGACATGTAGTTTTAGTAGGAATAGATGCTTCATTTTTAGAGATTACTACCTCTAAGCCCTACTCCATGTCAACGTTGTTTATTGCTTGGGCATCCACTTTGTCACCGTAGATCACCACGTCCCCACCTGCGTAAGGTAGGTAGATCTCTTGATGTATGGGTGAAGAGACAATGCTTAATTGGGCTAACCATGACCTCCTCAAGATCAGGTTGAACCTAGGAATCTCTTCTACCTGATGAACACTACGCTTGTGGGGAACTAGTCCCCTACCACAAATTTAATGTGGATAGTTCCCTTTACCATTACGTGCACTCCATTAAACAATTCCAGGCACAAAGTTAACATGGGCTTAATTTGATCAACCAAACCCAGTTTGTCCACTATGGGAAATGAAATGACATTTGTAGCGGCCCCATCATCAACGTGTGCCCTTCGAATCTTGTACTGGCTGACCCAAATTGTGATGAAAATGGGTGCTATTGTCATCTAATCCTTTTCATGGTCATCCTTAATGGACTCATCATGAAACGTCAACTGATCTAGCCATGGTTCTTTGACCATAGAGGGAAGCATGACAGCATGGATCACTTTCTCCTCTACTGGCATGTTTTCATCAACTGAGATGAACATTAGCATGTGAACCATGGCCTCGTGGTGTGCAGTGGAAGTCATTACCAAGTCATACAGGCTCAAAGTTGTATTTTTTTTATTTTGGAGCCTATTTAACTTACATGAGGGTGTTAAGGAGATCCTTTCTGTCATCTTGTTGTTTATTACCTTTTTCCTCCTCCATTCATCCTAAGAGATGAATCTCCTGAGGGGGTGTAGTTTCAAGTTGAGAACTAGGCTTTTTCAGGCCGAAAGGTGACAATTGTGAGCGTGCATTGTTATCAATTGTTGATGAAGAAGGGTCCATGGGCTTTGAGTCTAAGGGAGTAGGCTTGGGGGGACCTAACATGGTGCGTTCGTTGGCCATCTTGTTTGTTGAACGTTCTTCCCATTTTTTCAAACGGGGAGGCTATGGTGCCATTTTTGTTGCTTGACTTTGCATGGTAGAGGTGCTTGAATGTTTTGGCACCTTAATGATGAATGGTGCCTATGGTGTTGCTGTGGGTGACGACAGAGCTTTAAGTACAAAAGGTGCAGGGGTAGATGTCTGAGGACGAACCTTAAAGACAAACAGTTGTTGTGACGTTGTTCTTATTATTGTCAAAGTTGTTGTGTTACATGAAGGCATGCGCACCATGAATGGTTGTTGTGGTGGCTCTAGATTGTTGTTGTCAATGCCAATAACTTTGATTGTATACCCTGCATTGTTGACATTCAAGGGGTCCTTATACACATGCATTGATTATTTCTCAAGGCAGATAGGACTGCTTTCATCCAAGACCAATTTTCCTTGATCAATCATTTGTTGGATGTCATCTTTCAGTGCCAGATAGTAATTTGTATTATCGCCACAGAGTTGATGGTAGTCACAGAACCGTTCTAGCCTGAAATTCTTAGGAACTAGTGGCTCATTGGACATGGCTAAGGAGGGGTTCCTAAGAAGTTTGTAGTACTATTGATGACATTTCATCACTTCCTCTGACATCTATTTATGCTATATATACCCAGCCCCCAATAGTTGCTTCAAAAGTTCTGAAGGCTTAATGGGCAAGGGTGTATACTTAGAGTGATCCTTGAGCTTGAAGTTGGGCCTAGGTAGGATTGATGCCTTAGGTGTTGATGTTGAGGGTTGACTAGTGTTATTTGAGCCAAATGTGGCATTAGTGGGTGCTATGGCTTCCTTTTTGTTGTTACTATTATTGGGTTTAGTCTCATTAGCCATAGCGACCACCATGGTTGTTGCAGCCTTGTCCTTCTCTTTGTCCTTTTTGATGTGTGCATTTTTGTATGTAACATAGGCCAGGTCTTTACTAGCTTTGGCCGCATCCTGGATGCTCTTGGTCTAAGCAAAGTCTTGACTGAGGGAACATGGGATTAGGTAGTAAAGCTTTGACTTAATAAAATCATTTACTACCCCCTTGAAGATGACCAACAAGTGGACCTCAACGATAGGCTCATGTATCTCATTCAAGGTAGTGCTCCACCGCTGTATGAATCTTTGCACATACTCCAATGGGTCTTGCTTGATGCTCATCATCTAGTCTAGTGTGACCTCCGATTTCAAGTTATACTTGAAGCAGTTCACAAACTGACTTAGCATCTCCTCCAAGGTTGAGATGGAGGCACATGGGAGCACATGGTACCAGTCCAGAGCTTTGCCTATCAGAGACATGGTAAAGACACGAATGATGGAGTGTGGCCATTGTTGCAATAGTAGAGATTCTGATATAAACGTTACCAAATGTGTGTTGGGATAACCTTTCCCATTGTATTTTGTGAATTAGGGAAGTGACACTCCAGGGGGCAACGTAAGCATGGGAATGGCCAGGCTGATGGGGTCATCATGGTAAAAATCCATGACCTATACCATGTTAGAACCGATAGCTTTGAGGCATTTAATTTTCTCTGTGAAGGTCTGGATAAGTTGAAAAGCTTGATCCAGACCTGGGGACATTGTAGATGGTTATGGGGCTACCTGAGCAACCATCATTGATGGTGTTGTAAAGGTAGTGGCTTGGTCCATGTGGGCTGCCATTGGGGCCACTCTTGCAAATGGTGTTGCCTAGGTGATCCACCACCCAATGGGTGGTGTTGTTGGGGTAGTGGCTATTGGTGGCGCTATGGGGTTGGTAGCTTACCCATTTGGTGGGGCAGCCCATAGCCCTGTGTGCGATTGTAGTATGTGCATAAGCTAGTTCACTTGGGGCTACACGTAGTGATACATTGAAGAAGGTTATGCAGTAGGGAAAGAAGTAGTTGGTGCCCACCATGTGGTTGAGACTAGGTTAGCTACTAATGGTGGGACAGGTGTAGACAAGGAACCACGGGCGAAGCTCACATGCAATTGTCACATGGGTAATGTGTGGACATATGGTAGTGTAGTCATGACTAACGTTGGGTACAATGCTGGGGTAGACTTAGAAGGAAGGGTAACTGGGAAAGAAGTTGAAGGGGCCACCTACTGGTACGTAGAAGGTATGAGATGGCTACCCATGGCTGACAAAGGTTTTAGTTGTGGTGGGGTTGTGGTAACCATGAAGGGGGCAAAAGAAAAGAGCTGGTTCAACTAAAAGATAGTGGTGGGAGGGATAATTGTAGTGTAGGTCTAGCCACCACCTTCGGAGTGGGAGTCCAAGTCTTCCTATCCATCTTAGAATGCTTTATCATAATGAGATGTTGTGTCCTGTTCCCTAGACCTACTAACTTACATCAGCTGGTCTAAGACACATTGGTATGGTTTGGTCAATGGGATGGTAACATCAAGGGTAGGGATGAACTCCCTTCCATTTCGGTGGAGGAACTCAAAGTTACATTTTTCCTTGAGTTCCTAGCTTTCCAAGGGTAGATTCATCTGGACCTTCGCACAAAGGAAGTCATACCCCTCTACATCTTGCACTAAGTGCTCGGGTGATAGGTGCCGCAGTCTAAGGGACTGGCATGGTGCCAGCACTAGGCTGGGTGGTTGCTCGAGACCTATCATGTTTTGGACCAAGTAGGGAACCTCCAGGTTTGAGGTGGTGGCGGCAATGGTTGTAGGAATCATGTAAGATGGAAACTGTAAAATAGAAAACTAAAACTGGGTATTCTAGGAAGTTTCACTTGCTACACTAAGAAGGAGTGTTACACTAAAAGGTTTTCCACATGGTAGGAGGTGCAAGCAGTGTGGGGTAGTAAATAGGGTAAACGTGTTAAGGTAAGCAATCAGTTGGAGGCTTTCATCCTACTGGATCCTAAACAAACTATCATTGTGACCAGTTTATACAACATAGTGTGTAAACAACCACAAGGATGTCACGTCTACGCTAGTAGGTGACGGGGTACAAACAGCATGTAGGATTACCTGTGATATGAGAAAAGGGCACCAAAGTTCCTCCTTCTAGCACCAAAAACTATAGCAACTAAAAACATCAATGGCTGGAACACTGAGAGGTCACCGGGTGTACAACCTAACCCCGGATCCATGTGAGGACCATGCTAGATGTAAACAGATGCGAGGTGCCTTGAACAGTCTGGTCGATCAGAAAGGGACTTAACCAGTGTACAATAACCTTTCATAAACATTGGTTTTAAAGATGTTATATGCACATTGAGCGATAAGTGACAAACATAAATCAATTGAGAATAATGCAAAACATGAAAATAACAAAAAAAAATGAAGTAGGTTTGGGTGAGAAAGTGCACCACCCCAAGATCAGGGGATTTGATCCTTGCTTGAGTGAAGGAGGTGTACAACAAATAGTAATGGGGATAAGCACAACTTGCAACGAAGTAGTATGATCATAGCTCCTTGAACTACCGTCAACAACTTCCTAATAGGATCCTACCACTTGCTAGTCTACTTACCAAGACTAATTTCCAAGAAAAAAAATCCCAAGATGCCTTACATGCTCAAGAGCCAAACACACTAAAAAATGTAAGAAGCCAACCACAAGAATGATAGGTCCAAAGCCAACCATGCAGAAAGCCAACCCTTTGAACATTTTTTGCTGGGGTATTTATAGGGCCAGGAGGAAGAGAAAAATGTGGTTTGGATGCCATGTGTCCTGGGTTCCACAAAGTGCAAACGTGACTATGCCATGCTCTTGTGTAATGCTGAGTGTGAAAACTACTACGCTATAACCATACTATTCGTGCTACATGTGCCAAAGTCCAGGTAGCTTCCATGTTTGTTATAAAGAAAACTTCCAACAACGAAATGCAAAATGGAGCCTATGCTCTAGGACTACATCTTTCCTACTCTTGCAAGCAGGGTCAAGCGTAGGAACAACTTTGGGGGTAGTTAGGGGGTGCAAAACAAAGTAAGCTTGCTGACTTTGTCCTTTGAAGATATGTCAGGATGAGAGTAATTGTTGTCAAAAATTTCTAAAGCTAACTAAAGATTTCTTGAGGCTCCCATGCGAGTCTTATGCTAATTAGGTTGCCTAGCGTATTAGCGTAGTGTAGACATCTGCATCCTACTTTGTGCTACACTACATAGCGTAGCTGCTGATCTTGAAAAAAATCTTACATAAAAGCCAAAAAATACCTGTCTGAGACCTGGCCAGGAAAGTAACTGTTACCCTGTCTTTCATGCTGAAAGGTCTTGGGACCTGCTGAGTTCATCCTTTGGACACTTTGGTCTTTTTCATCCTCGCTATGTTGTGCTACACTATGCAACATAGTAGCCAATATGTCATGCATCGTTTTCCTGCAATGCTTTGTTAAGAAACCTTGCTTGGGGCCTGAGGGCAAAGTGGGATAGGAAATCTTGGAGGCAGCAATATGACCAAGTGCAATCCTCTTACTAAAACCACTTGGCAGAGGGCCTTTATATGCTCTATCCTTGCTATGCTATGCTACGATGCATAGTATAGCACAACATAGCACCCTACTTGGCTTGGATTTTGACTTAATTTTGCAAACATTTTGTCATGGGATGTTAGTCATGTTTTAATGCATTAGCAAAGAGAACCTATTTGATGGTTGGAGCATGAACAAATGTGCTTACTCCATCAGAGCCATCTAAGTAGGAGTATTGTCAGAGTTCATCCTTGCTACGTTGTGCTACACTACAGTGTAGCACTTGAATGAAGATAATTTCTGAAAAAATTTGCCATATTTTTTCTATGTCATGTTACTCATGCATCAAGGATGAAGTAAGGCAGATATCCTGAAGGACTTCTGAATTATTGTCAATCTGCATCTTTTGGGTGCAATCAATCTCCCCAAGGCCTGCTACACTATGCAACATAGCATAGCAGGTCTTGTAGTTAAAAAACTTGTTGAACTGTTTAGTTCATCTTGAACACTTTCAGTAGCTCCTAGCATGGTCCTTGGGTAGATCTTCAACCAGGTCAAGTGTCAAGCTAGGAAGACTCGAGGGTGTAGCTAGCCTATCAACTTGAGAGATAGAAAATTTGCTGGATTGTACAGTCAACCCCCAGTGCCTCTTTCATGCAAACTAGCCTTGTGACTAGATGCCACATTGATTGTGCCACAGAGGGCATTGTCTGCATGGCCCAATGTGACACCATGCTTGCGGGGACCCTTGCCCACATTTTGGGACTACTGAGTCATGAGAGTTCCAAGATTTATGGTGTTTCAATATAGGTTTAAGATAAGATAAAGGTCATATTTGATTATTTGAAAATGTTCACATGGGTTAACAAATAATTCCAAGTGTTGACATCATGGTTATGGTATGGCACTCACGTGCTTGTTGATCAATGTGGCATTCACACTTCATGTTTCAAAGTAATAGTCACCTAGAAATATGTTAGCATAACCAACACTCTAATCTAAGGCTTCCTTGGCCATTAGGCTTCTCCCTTTGCTTGTTTGGAGCAAGAGATCTACCTTTTGGACTTCATGAACCTTTTGACTTCTTTGGAAATTTTCTTCCTTGTCTTTTAAACCTTTTTTTCTAGGTGAAACCTTCATTGGGTTTCATTACCAAGTTCAAACTTAGTTTGGTTTTCTCATTGAATGAGATGTGTCACATTCAATGAATTTAATGGTGGAGCATGAGGAAGGAGGTGTCACATGACCATGGTTCATGAATGTCCAACATAGGTTTTCATTGTTGTAAGGATAAGGAAGGTTGTAATTGGGCTAAGGAATTTTAGCTCAAAATGGGCAATGAAAGTGATGTGAGACAAGCACTCTTGACATAATAGTACAAGCCAACCAAAACTAGTGCATCAAGGTTACATGGTAACTTGCTACCATGATGATTTGCAGCTACGTGATGACTTTCAGGCTTCATCCTACAAGCACAACTCCAAGAGAATAAGAAAATATGACAAATAATACATGTTGTTACAAGACATTCCATAAGGCTACATGACATAATAAGCAAATTATAGGCAACCATAGGCTACTATTAGTACAACATTGAGAGATTTATGTCTTGGATCATAAATTTTACAAAGTTTGTAGTTCATTTTTCATGTCAAATAGAGTTATGAGGTCATGCAAGCTTGCTTGTTTTATGTTGTAAAGGTCATTGATGTTGATCTTTTTCCCATACTTATGAATAGAACATCAAATAGAGTAAAAGAAAACATGCTAATGTTAAATGTACTTAAAGGCTATGTAATGGCTTTAATGTTTCTTTGCAAGGGTTTGATGGTGTCTTGAGCAGGCTTAAGTTCTAGTGAGAAACTTTCTTTCATGTGTTTTCTCTTAACCATCATGGTTTAGATGGGAATTTCAACCAAGAAATCCTCTATGATATTTCTAGCTTCAAGCTCAATGGTAATCAAGCTACTTCATGATGTTAAGATTGTATGGTAGAATGGTTTCAAGACTTAAGGGTTAGGTATTTTAAGATTAACTTTGTCTAACAACATCATGAGACTAACCCATTTAGGCTTTAAGGCTAGTTGAATTTGCTTCCTTATCCTCCTAGCTCAATCCTACATGTCAACATAAGCACATCAAGTGGCATCTACATGAATCAATTATTAAACAATGTAAAATATTGTAATGATAGAGAAAAATAAGGCTAAGTAAGATTAGAACATAGTGAAACAAGGCCAACCAAAGCAAGGTAGGATAGTATATGGTCAAAAATGGTCATATGTTGCTAGTTTTAGGCCTTAGTGGCCACTATATTAGGTTCTAGGGCTTGTAGAAGGGTTTGGACACCTCAAATGGTTATTTTAAGCTTGTTTTGAAGTAGAAACAAGGCTATCTATGATTTTTATGCTAGCCTATATGTTGGACAATGTATTTCTCCTGGGGTACTAGTGTATATTCTACAAAATTTGGTTCTAGAGGGATTTTTTAGCTAGCTTTGTGGTATCAAAACCTTTGGATGTTAGCAAAATGGTCCAAGAGAGAATAAGTTAATTTTGGTGTTGATTTAATCTAATGGAGTCATTACAAGCTCCCACGCCTTGATTTATACATTCTCTAATGTATAAATCTTGGGCCCCATCATATTTATGTTGGAAAACTTGTTCCATGGGTTATTGAATTTTGAATTTTGGCTATATTAGGCTTCCCTAATAGTCCATAGATCTTAGGATCAAAAATTGGCTTTTCCATGTCAAAATGAGTCAACTAAAATTCATCTTATAGTTTTTGCACTAGCCAACACCCTATCTGTGTATTTTTCCAAATGTCTCAACATAAAAGTGTTAAAACTTAAATTTTCCATGCTTAAATAAGATCAAATTAAAGTTGACTTCTAGCTTCGGGGTCCTAGGCTTCTCCATTCAAACTTCATGCAATTTGGAATGTCAAAAGCTCATCCAAACTCCCAACCAATATATTTATACACTAGCTAATGTATAATTCCTAGAGTACTAACAGTTTGTGGGGTCATTCAACTTATGTTCTTAGTCTTTGAAGTCTTTAGTGTCTACGACTAATGTTTGGTGACTAGCATGAGGTATTTTGAGGCTATTTGGACTTGTACAAGGCTTGTATATGATTTTTATGCCAACCTATACACTAGCCAGCATATAAATCTTGCATCCTTAGCATAAAAAGTAAAGTTTTGAGTTTGCAATGTCATTTCGATAGCTTTTTATACTCCTTGGGACTCCCAATTTAGAACCTAGGGTTTTGTGTTTAGACAAGGATTTCTGGGTAGCATAGGAAAGCAAAGGAAATTTTGTCTATAGTTTTTATGCTTCCTATATGCTGGCTAGTGTATAGGCTTCCTACCTTCAGCGTAGGAGGCTTAAATTCCTCTTCTAAGAGCTAACAAGTGGCCAAAGATTGGGCTTGTGTTATGCCTTAGGGCTCCATGCTTCTAGTAATCAATTTTTGAGTTTTTTTAATCCAAGGAAGCTAGTGAAAAGCCTCCTACATGTTCTTTATATGCTAGATAACATATAAGCTCTATGTGCTCAGCGTAAGAGGCTTAAATATAGCTTTTAAGAGTTGAAACATGGCCAAAGTTTGGGCTTATGTTATGCCTTAGGCCTCTAGGCTTCCACCAGACAATATTTGACTCATTTTAACCCAAGGAAACTAGTGAAAATCCTTCTTCATGTTTCTTATACACTAGCTAGCATATAAGCTCTACTATCTTAAACCAAGTCTAAAGTATGAGATTCAAGCTAAATACTAGTTGAAGCTTTGTACACTGTTGTGTGTTATCAAGGATAATACTTTTTTGATCATTTTTCATGTTTGATATTTTTAGGTGTTTTGTAATCTTTGGTGTAAAAGGCTACTAGTTAAAATGACTATAAAAGATAAAGTTACGAAGCAAAGTTTAATAATGAAATGCAAAAGTATAAAAAAAGATGTAACAAGTTACATTGTGAATATAAGAGAGATAAAAAGAAGGTAACTTAGTTACTAGTTTTAGGCCTTGGCAAGCCATCTTGTTGCCAATTTTAGACCTTAGTGAATCATGATGTTACTAGTTTTAGGTCTTAGCAGGCCATGATGTTGCTGCCAATTTTAGGCCTTAGCAAGCCAGGATGCTACCATGTCTATGCCTTAGTAGGCCATGATGCTACTTGAAACACCACAAAAATTTCGAGTTTAGCGCTTGTCCAACAAGAAGCAGATCCCCATGACCCACAGAAGACTTTGGTTACATTTGAAGTCATACATGGCAATTTCGAGGATCGAAACATTTGGTTTTTACTAAGTGTTGTGTCAGCGTATATGCCCAGCGTATACACCGAGCGTGTACGCCCAGCATTTTCAGCATATACGCCCGACGCCCAACGTACACGCCGAGCGTGTACACCCGGCATTTTCAGCGTATACGCCCGACGCCCAGCGTACACGCCTCACATGTACGCTCAATAGATGCAACGGGAGCAAGAATCGAAGTAAGTCGACGTCCAACATCCATCAGCGTATATGCCCCAGCGTATATGCCAGCATCCATCAGCGTATACGCCCCAGCGTATACGCCCAGCGTCCACCCAAGTTCACATGCCCAGCAAGTCCAGTGTATACGCCGGCCTGATGTAACGTATACGCCCAACGTATACCATATTTCTAAATTATACGCACCTGGTCGACACACCACGTGTCTCCCAACCCGATTTTCCTGGTAAAACCCCCCTATAAAAAGCCCAGTTTTCCGCGTATTTGAGGAGGGGGGGCAAAAATTTACCAGAGCAGACCCTAGAGCAATTACGCTGCAAACCAAAACCTCTTACGCTTACGCTGGAAGTTCTGTACGCCGAGCACAGTCTCTACGCTCTGCCTACCGTGCGAACCAGCTGCATCCCTGCACCCACCGGGGCTTTACGTCCGCCTTGTGCTCAGCCACAACTACGTTAGACCGATGCACTACTTTTCCACTTCATAATACAATTTACAATTTATAGTTTCCAACTTACAGTTTATGCTGACTTCTTGCATGTGTTTCTGCTTACGCTTGTTTACATTTACGCTCTGATTACGCCGTTTACGCCCTGTTTACGCCTTGTTACGCTTTACGCCCTGTGTACGCTTTACGCTCTGATTACGCCTTGTTTACGCTGTGTTCAGGTTTACGCTGCGTATATCAGTTTACGCTGTTATGCCATCTACATTTTGTTTACGCCCTGTTTTCACTGTTCACTTCGTTTTACGCCCGCTACACTGTTTACGCATAACCCAGCGTATAACACTTCGGTGATGCTCGGGGAAATCCTTGTCTGATCTGCGTGCGGACCACCCAAGGTACTCTACCTTCGTGCATTCCAACTCACCCTTAGGCGAAGGTAGGGTCATCTGTGCTCGTCCTGCGATCCCACGGTCTCTGTTTCTCCTTCCAGCCGTGGACCGACGATTTCAGGCGGTACAGAAATTGGTGCTAGAAGGAGGGCCTCCGCTTAAACAACTTGACTGAACGCTCCTCAGCGTCTACGGTCGTCAGCATTTTCGCTGCCCCGTTTAAACCCCCGACTCTCAGCGTATACGCTGTCAATCTTCCAGTATCTGCTCTGTGATCAGAAACCCTAGTGTCTACGCCGCCCAACTTACAACGGCGTCTATGCTCCTAACTTATGCCAGCGTCTACGCTGCACACTTACCCCAGCGTCTACGTCACTAACAGACTACAGCGTCTACGCTGCCAAACTGAAACCCCAGCGTCTACGCTGCCAACAAATTCCCAGCATCTACGCTGCTACAGTGTTTTTTACGGTGCTACAATGTTTTTACGCTGCTACAGTTTTTTTTTATGCTGCTACAGTGTTTATACGCTGCTACAGTAGTGCTACAGTACCGCTACAGTGTTTTTCCAACAAAAACACCCAAAACGGGCCCGTTTCAAAGCCAAATTCGCTACGATTCGGACCTACTTCAAACCAATCTAAGTCCTAATGACCACCAACATCGATTACCTTGTCCAAGCACACATTACCATGGAATCATCCCAACACTCCAACGCACGTGCCCTCATAGTCCCCACACAAGAACAGTATAACTACATCTGTGTGAAGATTCAAGCCAACCTTCCTCTTAACACCATAGAACAGGAGGCAAAACGAAACTTCGAGCACATATACATGGGAGGTCACGAATTCGTACCCTCTGTATATGACATCATCCTCTTTTCTGAACCTCAGCATAAACTCATCTCCCAGCTCCTTCTGGCAAGGAGCCAAAACTCACGGCGACCCAATGAGGAGCCCCAAAACCAACATGATGTAGATGACTTCGAAGCACAATCTGAACCTGAGGATTCATACCACACCCTCAGTCCCCATGCCTACGTGAACCCATCACTCCATCCTCGCATGGGATAGACAACCACTCACCAAGCATCAACGAGCACACAAGCACAGGTATCCCAACAGAGATTACCCACCCCCATCTCTACCCAATACATACCACATGTGCAAACGCATGGGGCCACTTTCACTACATCGGCGCCGCACATCCAGGGTGTCACTTCACAGTTTGTGGCTAGGCAAGGAACCATACCCCTTGTTCAACAACCCACTCACTTCAATGTGCCACACCCCACAACCACAACTCTGAACATCGCTCCACAGCAGCAAATGACAACCCAACAACCTCCCCAACCAACTAATCTGCCTATCGCTCAAGAGTGCGCAGAACCAAAATAGATGATGCAAGCATTAGCGGATGTGATAAAGCAACTCAAAGCTGACAACACTGAACAAGTTAAAGTACTAAATTTCTATCGCGACGATCCAATTAGCTCTTTAGTGCCACCATTAGCTTTACCCAAGGGAATCACATTGCCCCAGTTAACCAAGTACAATGGGGAGGGAGATCCAAACACTCACTTAATCATGTTTCGATCAAAAACTCTATTGCTTCAAGCTTGGCCCCACGCAATCTTGCGAGTGTTCTCTATGTCCTTAATGGATGTAGCCTTAGACTAGTACCGAGCCTTGCCTCGTAACTCCATATCCTCTCTGGAGGATCTGTTACATCAGTTCGTTATGCGGTTTAAGTACAGCCTCAAGCCTGAAGCCATACTAGATAGTCTGATACAGGTGAAACAAGCACTATTTGAGCCTGTGCAAAAGTTCATCCAACGATGGAGTGCAGCCCTTAACGAACTTCATGAGCCCATCCTTGAAAAGTATTTGCTTACAATTCTGAAGGGAGCCGTAAATGACTTCATTAAGTCAAAACTGTACTACCTGAGCGTTCAAACGTTGAGCCAAGCATTCACACAAATCAAGAACATTGAACAAGCTGCACAAACCAGCAATGACCCCGCCTATGTGGCTTACAAGAACCAACACGTTGCCAAACAAAAGGCAACAACGGAAACTGTGGCCGCAAGCACAAAAACAACTAACACCAGTACCAACCCGCCTACAACAACAGGGGCCACCCCAAGGCCCAACTTTCAGCGCAAAGATCGCTCTAAGTACACACCTCTACCTGCGCGACCTTCAGAACTCCTAGAGCAACTCCTTATAACTGGGCAAATCCAATACAAACACATAGCGGAGAATGCTCGCCGCCGACATGACAGGTACTGCGAACTACTGAGGAACCCTACCTTAGCAGCACCAAATGAGCCCCCAGTTCCACGACATTTCAAGCTAGACCAATTCTATCATTACCACTAGATGTCTGGTCACAATATCGACACCTTTCGTGCGTTAAAGGATGATCTACAAGCAATGATAGAACGGGGCCAACTAAACATCAACACCCTGACTCAACCGAGCACAGACGATGCCCCCTATGTCATAAACTCCATTGGCATAGATAGTAAGCCTAAACCTGTGCGGCAACCTTTTTTGATCCATGTGCCTCCCAGCAAGGCAAAAACCCCCTCCACCTCCACGAGTAAGGGGCCTCCCATTGTCATCAACGTGCCACCTAGAGCACCGACACCTTTTGTGGTCAAGGTACCACCACCACACACGTCCGCTAAGACGTTAAACTGGCATGTTGCACCAATGACAACAGCAAAGAAACCCTTCGTTATCAAGGGGCCACAACAAGCTAGTCAAACAACAACAACACCTCCCAAACTACCATTTTTCATAAAGGTGCCACCACGCGATGGCCCCTCACCTACCCAATGCCCAACCGTAGGAAAAATCTCAACCTCCCCTCCCTTAAGAGTCAACCCTTCCAACAACACGGATAAGCCTACCAAATGGCAACAGAAGAGGACAAACGAACAACGAATAATACCCACAGCTGAAACAAAGGACACACCTAATATACAACAACTAAACACTGGGGGCCCTGCCCCTAATCCCAAACAAACCAGGCCCAAGCCCTCAACCCATATAGAGGCAACCAACACAACGGCAGACAACACAGACTTTGTAGCTAAATTGGCCCAGGTGAAACAAACGCTCAAACAAAAGAACACAACCATAAGTTTGTACGACCTGGTCATGACGTCATCGGCTCATCGTGAAGCCTTAGCACAAACACTAGCGTCCATTCCTGTTACAGAGAACATCCCTACTAACATGGAATCCATCCATGCAACGATTTCACAACACACACCACAAGAATTGGGTTCCAACACCTTAGCCTTCCGTGACGATGCAGTTAAAGTCAACCCCAAATGAGGGGAAGTCACAACAGCTCCATTATCGATTAGTTTACGTGTTGGGCAATGTACCATTCGTAGAGTGCACGATGATGACGGTGCGGCAACAAACATAGTTCTATACTCCGTCATTGACAAACTAGGCATGGCAGATGAGATCATGCCAACAAAAACCATGTGTTTAAAATCTTTCAATGGATCATGTGTCATAGTTAAGGGCACAATCAACTTAGCCTTTGTGGCAGGTGAACAATTCCCCACTAGCGCAGAATTCACTGTCATAGAAGAGATGCCCAGTTTCAACATGATTCTTGGTAGACCTTGGCTAGAACAACAACGAGTCGTTTCCTCACCGATACATAAAGAAATCCTCCTTCCATATGAAGGTGGA
This sequence comes from Gnetum montanum, assembly GCA_015680685.1. Lineage (NCBI taxonomy): Eukaryota > Viridiplantae > Streptophyta > Gnetopsida > Gnetales > Gnetaceae > Gnetum > Gnetum montanum. Next base: position 606,225 of record MNCI01004504.1, read on the forward strand.
CAAGTCATTATACATGGCGACAACACTCCTTTTCAAGCTGACCACAACATAGACATGTCACAGGTCTTGAAAGAGAAGCCTCTTGAAGCAACACCCACAACAACAAACATAACACCTAGAGCTAAAATGCCCGAACGAGGGGTAAAAACTGAAAGCCTCCCAGAGCAAACTAGCGCGCCTCCTAAACCATGTCCGACTAAGAAACAACCGCATAATCAAGACTCCCCTGTGGCCAAAGACACGTCTAACCACCGCCCACTCTTCACCTTTGTTCGTTGTGCATATGTCACCTTAGTTTGCATTGCACTAGCTTACACGCTTGCATGTGGCCCGAAAAGGCCTTAAACTAAACCATGGCCCGAGAAAGCCTTAAACTAGAACACGTGGCTCGAAAAGGCCTTAAACTACCACCTTTTCAAATTATTTTCTATTCACTTGTGCATTTCAATTCATGTTTTCTGCAGTGGCTATTTAACATTGTTTTCTCTAGTTACTTTTGTTTACAGGATCGTACGGACGCACATGCATGCATCCACCCTGATAGTCCTGACATCATGACTTAAAACTGATACCACAGAATGTCCTGGCGTCATGACGATAAACCGACACCACAGAGCTTTGTCCGACATGACAGTAAACTGTCACACTCATTCACCAGAGTCTGCTAAGACTATAAACTGGCCATATCATTTCTGGCACATTCATCTGCTACTGTAATTCATGACATTTCTTCATCAATGCCTGCTGCATCACCCATCACACCGGCTCTGACAACACTATTGCTGCTTATTCTGTTTGCCTCAAGTTTCACATGGTGCCTCCATTTGCATCAGTTACATTCGTGCCTAAAGTGTTCACTAACTCATTCGCTTGTGGTTTTCTTGTCTTCTTGGAGTTATGTTTGCAGGATGATACCCATTGGTGCTTGTACATGGATACACTTCATCACAGTGACAAGGTGCCACATTGTTTCTGACGCACGCAACCAGGTTAATCCATCTGGTCAAAAGTACATTCCCAGTTCCCAATACATTCTTCATTTCCCCAACACTCTTATTCCCTTTCCTATCCAATTACAGTTCCCAAATATACCCAGTACACCCCAAAGCTTGGAGCATATTATTACATGCTGTGGCACTTTCAAGCAACTGCAACACACAATATGGCACATGAGCATGAGTGCAAAATTGAAAGAAAACTCTTGCCAAAAAACAAAGAAGAAAAAAGAAAAAAAAGAGCAAAGAAAAAGAAAAGAGCAAAGAGCAAAATGAGCCACAAGACCCTTGACACTTCCCATAAGCCCCAGGCGGGAAGGTAGTCGTCTTGGAAACAAACACTCATGTCTCAAAAGCTCAAGTAACATCTCATTGCGCAGCTTTGGCTCTCCACCAATAGGTTTTCTTTAACACCAAAAAAAGGGCCTATTCCTCCAGAGAATGCAACCCACCATCACATGGCCAACAATTCCTCTTAAACATTAAACAAGAGTCTTAATCCGCCAAAGGATGCACATCTCATGCCTTGATTCTGAGTCTACTAAATAATGGCTATTGACAAGGATCAACATGACCCGTGTACACACCAGAGCATCCCCTTTACCATGCGCAATCCCTTGATCAGTTCCCAATCCCCATAATTTCCATCTCCCAATCCAACTACAAACTTCATTTCCCAATTCCAGGTACTTTTGAACACAATGCGATGACATCTAGCCAAGTGCCAAAGGACAATGTTTCTACCAAGTTTGCTTGTGGTGTTTTGTACTTCTTTGTCGATGCCTCTCGGGTCAATTCCTCCAGACATCAACAAAGAGGGGCCAATGAAACACCACAAAAATTTCGAGTTTAGTGCTTGTCCAACAAGAAGCAGATCCCCGTGACCCACAGAAGACTTTGGTTACATTTAAAGTCATACATGGCAATTTCGAGGATCGAAACATTTGGTTTTTACTAAGTGTTGTGTCAGTGTATACGCCCAACGTATACGCCGAGCGTGTACGCCCGGCATTTTCAGCGTATACGCCCCAGCGTATATGCCCGATGCCCAGCGTACACGCCTCACATGTACGCTTAGTAGGTGCAATGGGAGCAAGAATCGAAGCAAGTCGACGTCCAACATCCATCAGCGTATACGCCAGCATCCATCAGCGTATACGTCCCGGCGTATACGCCAGCATCCGTCAGCGTATACGCCCAGCGTCCACCCAAGTTCACACGCCCAGTAAGTCCAACGTATACGCCCAGTGTATACGCCGGCCTGATGTAACGTATACGCCCAGCGTATACCATATTTCTAAATTGTACGCACCCAGTCGACACGCCACGTGTCTCCCAACCCGATTTTCCTGGTAAAACCCCGCTATAAAAAGCCCAGTTTTCTGCGTATTCGAGGAGGGGGGGCAAAAATTTACCAGAGCAGACCCCAGAGCAATTACGCTGCAAACCAAAACCTCTTATGCTTACGCTGGAAGTTCTGTACGCCGAGCACAGTCTCTACGCTCCGCCTACCGTGCGAACCAACCGCATCCCTGAACCCACCGGGGCTTTACGTCCACCTTGTGCTCAGCCACAACTGCGTTAGACTGGTGCACTACATTTCCACTTCATTATACAATTTACAATTTACAGTTTCCAACTTACAGTTTACGCTAACTTCTTGCATGTGTTTCTACTTATGCTTGTTTACATTTACACTCTGATTACGCCGTTTACGCCCTGTTTACGCCCTGTTACGCTTTACATCCTGTTTACGCCCTGTTTACGCTTTACGCCCAGTTTACGCCCTGTTTATGCTGTGTTCAAGTTTACGCTTAGTTTATGCTGTGTATATTAGTTTACGTTGTTTACGCTGTTATGCCATCTACATTTTGTTTACGTCATGTTTTCACTGTTCGCTCCGTTTTACGCCCGCTACACTGTTTACGCATAACCCAGCGTATAACACTTCGGTGACGCTCGGGAAAATCCTTGTCTGATCCGCGTGCAGACCACCCAAGGTACTCTACCTTTGTGCATTCCAGCTTGCCCTCAAGCGAAGGTAGGGTCATCTATGCTCGTCCTGTGATCCCACGGTCTCTGTTTCTCCTTCCAACCGAGGACCGACGATTTCAGGCGGTACACTACTAGTTTTAAGCCTTAGCAAGCTATGGTGCTGCTAGTTTTAGGCCTTAGTAAGCCATGATGTTATGAGTTTTAGGCCTTGGTAGGTCATGATGTTGCTAGTTTTAGGCCTTAGTGCACCATCATGTTGTCAATTTTAGGCCTTATAAGGCTATTATGTTGCTAGTTTTAAGCTTTGATAAGCCATTGTATTACCAGTTTTAGGTCATAGTGAGCCATGATCACACTTGTCTAGCAAGTATGGGATGCTTTTTGTTGGTGACCATTTGGAACGCAACTACCAACAAGTGCCTCAAATAGGATTTAGGTGCTCATTGGTCTCTAGTAACACTAAGGCCCAGATACCTCCAAATAGACTCAGTAGTTAAACATGGGCATGTGTTTTCTATTGTGAATGTTGAAATAGTTGGGTTGCATATAAAACTGTAATTAGCTATCATGAAAGAGATTTTAACTTCTCACTCTTGATGATATGATATTATCATTTTTAACATTGCCAAAGTTTAAAATCCAATGTTTTCACTAACAAAAACCCAAATCAGTTGTGTTAGGCCTCAATCTCTAGCCATAGCTATTGGATGTGTAATGTCACTATTGTCACTTGTACCTTGCCTATTAATGTTGTAATCATTCTAGTTTTTTTTTCTATTGCCTTGGTTTAAAATGTATCTATGATGCCATCAATGAATGAGGACAATTGTGAGGTTTCACTTCCATGATGGAGATTAGGCAATGCGTATGAAGTAGAAGTAGGTTTTCAATTTATAATATCAAGTTTTTTGCTATCAAGGATGCATGAAACCCTTGATGATACTTGCTATCCAATGCCTCTACTTGTGTGCTAATTCTCCTCATAGACCTACACCATCGTAACTCTCTAGTAGCCCATCGTCACACATAGAGCTTTCACAAAAAAAAAAAAAAAAATCTACCAAGAAAATCGTCTTTCCTTCCATAATAGTAGTGACCAAAATTTTTTTGAATCTACTATTCTTTCCCATTGCCTTTGTGTAAAGCAAGGAAACTTTAACTTCAAACACAGACTACAATAATCTTTCTCTATTTGTCTCTATTTTGATGATACCAGAGTGAGTAGGTTTAGGAGGTGCATTGTTTGTTAGGTAAGAAGTTGCAGTGACTCACAGAATTATGAGAAAATTTAATGCCTTATTCTGCCACTGGGTAATTCACCAACCACATCATGTTCTACACATATCTTGAAATCGCAACATTCCAACAACCCAAATTTTCATAGGTATTTCCTTGAATTCATTGGTGGCTTCATCGGTTTCATCAATTTGTCCATCATGGTCTAGAAATCTACATCTAACTTTTGATAAATCTTTGCTTATAGAATCAGCATCTAAAGTGTTTAAAACTTATTCAATTGTTTAAAACTAATTTTTACTTAACATTGGGATCTCTAAAGTGTAAGGTTTATACACTTTAATAAATTTAATTTTGATCAGCGTTACATGTATGCCAATGACATAAACCTTTCTTTTTAAAATTTGAGGCCTTTTTATTATTTTTTCCTCACCACCATTAATATATATTTAATTATTATGCTCTTTTTCATTGCCCCAATCCTGATTTTCCAACTATCAAAAACAAATTGGGGAAATAAAAATCTACTCCATGAAATGGGTTAAAGGTGTTAACATTCTC
>MNCI01004504.1:611034-660579 GCA_015680685.1 Gnetum montanum
CTTTTTACACATTATTTGAGAAAATAATTTTATTGGAAATAACCTTTACATTGAAAAATGGAAATCTTTTTCGAGGAAAACTTCCATCAAACATAAGGTTTGATGCAATAAAAACCTCTCTCCTAATAAAACTTAAGGAACTGTACAAATAAAGCTTTATACAAACTATTCAATCGATGGGAAGTGGATAGTTAAAATAAATTTTTTGGGAATCCTCTTGTCTTAAATCCTTTCATACACTATTTCAGTTGTAACTAATGCATTGTCTTCATCCTTGCTTTCTTCAACTGTTCTTGTTTCCTTTACATCCATCTCCTTTGCATCTACCTCTTTTGCTGATTCTTGTGGCCTATTCCAATTAGATACTTCTATATCCTGAGATACAAATGCCTCTCCCCAAGAATCATCCTGGTTAGAATTTTCTTGATTTTCTACTTGACTATCACATTCATGAAATCTACCCTAAACATTAGCTTCTATAGAAAGTCCACCAGTAAGAAACATGAACTCATTAGAAAGCCAATGTAGGAATGTACTTTCTCTTGATGCTCCATGGGCTTTTGCTTTGAAATAAGCTCTTAGAACATGTTTTGGATAGCATCCCATTACATATGGAACAAATGGTCTTCCCATTGCTCTCTCACCAAGAACCATTCTTTCTCAAACCTACACTCTTTGCTAGCTTTCTTTATTCATACTTTGAACTAGAAAATGATCTAATCTTAAGCAATCCATGTCTCTTCTTATAGTAGAAAATAAATTTGAAATTCCCACCAAATCTTGCTAACCAACCTTACCACCTTTATCCATATTAATTGCTTTCTATTCATTATACGTATGCCAATTTGAATTTTACCATTTAGTTGTTGGAATTACTTCCCACTAAATAATTAATTAACCACCACTTCCACTTTACTCATCTCAAGTAATGATTACTTAGGATAATATAAATCTAGTAATTCAACTAATATTTGTAATTAAATATCTGTAAACTCATACTTAACATGAACACATGTTACTTTTTATTTTACTTTATTTTAAAATACTAAATAGACTTACTTAACCATACAGATAAAACATATATGTCATGGTTAAACATGACATTAATCTAATACATGTTACTACTAAGTGCATACATAATAATTCCTATATACAAAATTTTATTATTTATTACTATATATATTCAACAACGTTATAATTGCATACTTATATATATTATTATACTATTTACATATATTAATTTGTATAGAGATATTTAAGTCATGGGCAACTATCCAAAATAATGTTTTATATGTAAAACATTATATGAAAACTACAATTCCATACCTTCTAATGTTAATAATTTCTAAGTATCCTTGGATAATTGTTTCATAATCTAAAATAGACTAGTCCATGTTGGTGTGAACCTATTCAGTTTCTTCATAGTCCATGGCAAGACAAGGTCTCCTATTCGAAAAGCTCTTTTCAAAGCCTTTTTGTCAAATCATCTTTTGATTTGAGATGTACTTTTTAACAAATTATCCTTTACTCTATCTATCTCATCTTCTCTCTTAGTGAGCCAAGTCATAAGACTTCTATCTTTATCAATTTTCTCACTATACCTTTGTACAAAATCTAAACCTAAACTTATAATCTTGTTTGTAATTCTCGTGGACAAGCCATAGACTAAATTATAAGGTGATGTTCCAATAGCCTTCTTAAACCTAATACGATTGGTCCATAATGCAAATTGTAGATAATCAATCCAATTTCTTGAATTTTCATCCATTGATTTCTTAATGTAGGAAATAAGATTTTTATTTGTAGATTCAGCTAAGCCAATTCCTTAAGGATAATAATTAGAAGAAGAAAATATGAAAATGGATTTTTCTAATGCCCATGTTATGAATTCTTCAGACTAAAAAAGTGGATCCATTATCAAATACTAATACTTCGGGTAGATCAAAATAACTTAAGATTTGATCTTCCAAAAAATTGATTAAATCTTATGTTAAAATTCTTCTTATAGCTTTTTCTTTAGACCATTTAGTAAAGTAATCAATAGCTATGAGAATAAACTTATGTCTATCTTTTGAAGGAGTAATTGTACCAATGAAATCAAAACCCTATTAGTAAAATGGTCTTTCCACAATTATTGGTTTTAAGGGAGCTCTAGAATTTTTGATTTTTGATCCATTTATTTGACATTTATAACATCTTTGAACTTTCAAAGCAATATCTTGATACATACTAGGCCAATAATATCTGTATCGAAGTATATGTTGCCCAGTTGATTTAGGGAATTCATAAAATAAATTAGAATGATTGTGGAATTGTTCTAAGATGGAACCAATTTGATCAATATGAATGCATTTAAACAAAACCCCTCTAAAATATTTTCTGTATAATATATCATCTCTAACAATAAATTTATGTGCTTTTTTGAAAAAAGCTCTTTTTGGAGTTGCAATTAAATAATTTGGAACTTTCCTTATATTAAAGAACCTTAAAATTTCATCATACCAATTTCCTTCACAAGTATCAAGTGCACATACTTCATTTTGTCTAGCCATTAACTTGGCTAATCTCATTCCCTTAACCATTTTGCATATTTCCAATGAAAATTTAAAACCTTGAAGCTTTATAAGCTGCTTTCCTATTTTCAATCGCATTTCATTTTATGCTAAGAATTGTTTGACTGTAGGTTTGATTAGCATAATATGAACTAATGAGCTTTCTAGATAATATTTAAAATGCTAAAGTGCTTTAATGACTACAAATGCCTATTTTTCCAAGTTTGAATAATTTAGTTCAACACCTTTCAACTGATACCCAAAAAGTCCAATTAATTCATCTTGACCTTCATTCTTTTGAGTTAAGCTAGTAGCAACGACATCATTGGAAGCAAAAGCATATAACCAAAAATCTTCCTTTAATTTAGGTTTTATCAAATATGGAGCCTCTTGAATGACCCTTTTAATTTTTGCTAAATGTTTCTTTGATGCTGGTGTTCTTTGTACTTGAAACCTTGCTTTATCATATGTATCAAAGGTTTAGTAATTTTGGTGAATCTAGGGATAAATTTCTTAATAAAGTTTATCTTTCCAAAGAAAGATCTAAGAGATTTTTTACTTGTAGGATGCTCAATATTCTATATTGCTTGGAATCGAGAATTATCTATGGTAATTCCTTCTTGATAGATCACATGACCTAGTAAACTCCTAGATTTAACTCCAAAGATACACTTCTTAGAGTTTAATGACATACCATACTCATGACATCTGTCAACAACTTGTTGAATATGACCAATATGATCTTACTTTATTTTTGAGAATATGGTAATATCATCTGAATAAATTATAACCAATTTACCCATTAAACCCTTAAAAGCTAAATGCATTATTCTTTGAAAAGTATCTCTAGCATTTGACAATCCAAATGACATTCTTTGGTAAGCGAAAGTTTCCCGTTTGGTGATAAATGTTGTCTTATATCTATCATTTTTATCTATCATGATCTGATTATAGCCTAAAAATCCATCTAAGAAAGAATATACTTGACAACTTGATACTTTGATCAACATCTCATCAACTCTAGGAAGTGGATACTTATCCTTCTCTAAAGCTTTATTCAAATTTATGAAGTCTACACAAAGCCTAATGTTATCATTTTTCTTTCTTACTAGAACAAGGTTAGCAAGCCATTTCAAATATTAGATTGGATATATGATTTGGGCTTGTAATAACTTCTTGATCTTAACTTCCATAGCTGGTTCAAATGATGGATTGAATTTCCTCTATTTTTTCTTAACAGTTTTATAACCTTCTATTAAAGGAATTTTATGTGTCATCACATCTAGTCTAAAAGCTTTAAGATCATCATAAGACCAAGAAAAATTGTCCAAATGATTTTTTTGGAGTGATAACAAGTTTTTCTTGAAAAATGAATTCTTTTCCTTTTTGATATTTAACATCTTTGGCATCTCATTAGATCCAAGATTTACTTCTTCAAAAGCTTGATCATAGGGATTTTGTATATCTTTTCTAGTAAACAAATTTTTCACAAACTCATATTCATAATCAATTATCCTTTTAGAAATAAAATTTATTTTAGATTTTGACATTGTCTCAAGTATGACTTGACCTTTGAATTCTTATTTGTTTCTCATGAATTTAAGTACTTGATCATCATCTTCAAATACTTGCAAATATTTTATGTTATCGAGTACTAATGGTTGATGTTCTTCTTCAATCATTACATGCCCATATCCTTCTATCTCTCACATGCCTAATGTTCAAGCTACTTTTGCTATGTCATCTACTATATAATTTCCTTTTCTACCTATATGTTCTATATAGTAGTGCTAAAACTATTCTAGCATTTTGTAGACAAGATGTTTATAAGGTCATAAAAATGAGCTTTTCACTATACAATTGCCTTTAACATGTTTACAAACTAATCTCAAATCTCCTTTTATAGTGATTACCTTGATTTCTTTTTCCAAAGTTGTTCTAATACCAATACAAAAAGCTTCATATTCAACCTTGTTGTTAGTACAAGGGAATGATAAATGAATCACCTTTATAATTTCTATTGAATCATTTCTTACTATACCTATCCCAAGTCCTACACCTTTAGAATTACATGAGCCATCAAAGTATAATTCCCATTTTTTTTCATCTTTGGATTCTTCTTTTTTGGAAGTATAAGTTTCTAGGAGTGTACAAATTTTGGTTTTGAAAACCTTTTTTCAACAATTTTACTTTTTCCATTTGAAGTAATATTAGCAATCATCAAAGGTTCACTGTACACATATATTTTGTTTGGTTCTCCTTTCCAAGATAGCCACATGTATGAATAATCTATTGATATGTAACCTAAGAAATTCTTACTCAACTTCTACTTAATAAGAGACTATGTGAATCTGGTATATCTGCCACTTGAATAGTTACTCTACTTTTGACATGGGGTTTAGAAGTGATTTCTAATATAACATTTGGTAATTGATCCACAATCTTCACTCTGCCCTTGTCCACTTGAATAATCTTTTTGTTTGATTTTGTAGGAATCAAACCAAGTTTCTTGCATATAGACAATTGCATTATAGTAGATGTGGCTCTAGAATCAACCAAAAAATTGTGCAAATATTTATCCTTTAACTTCATTGTCAAAAGAAAAGGATGAGTTTCTTTATCAGGAGTACAATCATAACTAGCCTTTCATTTTTTCATCGTTATTAGACACATAACTTAACTCTAATTCTCTAACCCTCCTTTTTTCTTTAATAAACTCTAAATCCTTTCTTTGTTGATCTCCTATTTGAAGTAATTAATATATGCTAGTATTGGGCTTGAGATGTTTAAGATCTTCAATCAAAGCATATTCTCCATCTCTAATAAAGCTTGGTTTCTTTATCCATTTATTGAAAGACTAATTTGGAGTACTTTATTCTACTTGATCCCCTTTATTCTTATTTTTCTCTCTTCTACTTGGCTCAAAATCCTTTCTCTTAGTATATGGATCAGCAATGATGTTTGAAGGTCTAGAAGTAGTTGATCTTTCTTTTGATCTCAGATCATATTCATTTTCCTCATTGTTATTACACTCCTCATCTAAGAATATATCTTCTTCAAAACTTGATAGAGAAGAAGTATCACTAGATCCGGAATTAGAAGATTTGCGTGCATAATGAACACTAGATAGCTCATTATCAAATTCAATATCAAGGAAGTTGGACACAACAAGATCACTATCATCCTCATCTTCTACTAACTTAGTATTTTAATATTTATGTTTACTATTTTTCTTTTCCTGCCTGATATTAACTATTACCAAGGCTTTTTCTAGTTTCACTATTTTGTTGGACATATCTCACATTAACTGTCCCTTTTCAAATTTTCTTCTTTCAGGTTCTTGCTTTGTCTTAATATAATATGGACCTAGTAAAGCTTTAAATTGAGCAAAATCTTGCATAGGAATCATAACTTTTTCTTCTCTCTTTTGAGTTATAACAATCTCTTTATGATCTAGGTTCAATTGTTTTTCTAAATGTATAGCTTCACTAAAGTAGTCATTTAGTGTAGTTAAGTTTAGAGTTCTTCTTAACCAAATTGAAATGTTGGGGTTAATAGCCTTAAGATAATTTTCTCTAAGAATTTCATCTAATGGTCTGTATTGTCTTTAAAAGAGCCAACAAATTCATTGAAATTTGATGTTAAAATCTCTAATTGATTCTTTGACTTCTTACTTAGCTTGTATTAGCCCACAATATCTAATTGATCACCAAACTAGGCTAAGAAAATATTTCTCATATCATCCCAACTTGTGATACTATTGCTTGGCAAGTTTGAATACCAAATATGAGCCATATCCTTTAGAATTACTACAAATAATCTACAGGCTTGATCTTGGTGTTGAACATTTGCATGAGCTAAAGCTAACTCAAACATGTGAATATGGTCTTTAGCTAAGTAAGCTTCTCCAGGAATAAAATGCTTAGGAAAATATTTATACACTACCTTAGGAATATCATTGTAGTTTTGAAATCCTAATGGTGTGACTCTTTGCCAAGGATTTTCCATCTTATTCTTTTAGATCGTTAAACTCTTATACTTCTTAGATTTTCTCTTATAAACTAACAAACTAGATAAAAGGGGTAATCTTCTTAACCTTCTAGTCTTTAATCCACTACTTGTTCCAAACTCAAAAATATTCTTTTATTCTTCTTTTGATGAAGAATTAGTCTTATAATCAAGAACTTCCTTTGAATCTTTGAAGCCTTCCAAACTCTCAATCTTGCTGGTCATGAATTGAAAATAGAATCTAATTTCTTAAGCCTTTATAGTAACAAATAATTGTTGGTATGCTAGGACTATCAGTACTATGAACTTAAAGGATAAATTTTCAGCCCTCCTAGTGGAAAAAGAACTGTTGATGACCATTTGGGAGACAACCACCAATGAGTGCCTTGAATAGAATTTAGGTGCTTGTTGGTCTCTAGCCACACAAAGGCCTAGATACCTCCAAATGGACTCAGTGATTAAATGTGGGTATGTGTTTGCTATTGTGAATGTTGAAATAGTTGGGTTGTGTATAAAACCATAATCGACTATCATGAACGAGATTCGGCCAACTTTGTAAAATACTGTGAGTTGTTGGAGATTTCTATTTTGTTCAATTACTTAGTCTATATAGTCCTTATAATACCTACTTGTAATAAATAAAATTTTGCAAAAACCATTCAAGTACAACTCTGCCAATCTACTCCTAATTTCCCCCAAAGAGAGAAAGTTCCACAACAAAACTAGAAATAGAGCAAGATTCAATGGAAAGAGAGAAAAGAAAATAGATTTGTGTTAAAAAAACTCAAATATTTAGTCAAGGTAAATTAATACAACAAAACACTTCATAATACAGTTATCCCTAATTCAATATCTACAAATTCTTCAAATTTTCTAGGCTCAAGCAAGCAATTTCTTAAACACAATCCTACTATACTACCAAAAATTACTACGTAAAATACCACATATGAGTTTCTATTTTGGCAAGATAATAGTTATCAACAATTTCATACAATAGAGATTTCAAAGATTTGAAAATTTCTTATTGAAATACCAAAGGAATATACTTTAAAAATCAAAAATTTATTTTAGTCTTATCAAAATACCAAGGATTTTTTGAACCCTCTAAACTATTGAATTGCTCAACTAACTTTTCTATAGGAAAGGCTTTCTTACACCAATCCTAATAACAATCTTAAACATTACATAATAATAAACTTCTCTATTAAATTTCTCTTGAGGCTTCCCAACATGTGCTCTTCTATGGAAAATCTTAATAAGAGTCTACTACCATGAAACAAAGAATTATAAAAGCAATTTAAAAATCCCAAATTTAAATGCCAAGCATGATACTACCTAACCCACTAGCTAAGCAGCTAAAACAAAATAGGAAATAATAAACTCACCAAACCAAAAAAAAAAATAGCTGAAATGGTATCTTTAGCAATCCATCTTACAAGAAATCTTCAAATTTTTTCTTTCCAAAAAGCTTCCTCTCTAATGTCCACCCTTAAAGCCCCTTTTATAGTGACTTTAGGGTAGTTACAATCATCATGAAAAGTTTAGGTGGGTTACAAATATCTAAGGAATTGATTTATAACCACCCTAGAAGTTGTAACCTTCTTTGGAATTTATTAGTAATTTAAGTTATGGTGGCCAAGTGTATCGTTAGTAACAAATATCATGGAGATTATGATGGAAAGTTATAACAATTTGAGAAATATATGCCATAGTTGGAAAGTATCCCATCCATCAATAACTTCTCATGACATACAAATTTTCAAATGATATAAATATTTAATTAGTGCATGACCAAGGGCTAATGACATTAGCTAGCTTAGAGAATAAAATAATATACGACTTTGAAGTAGAAACTTAATTTATCTATCAACAATAGCCACACACTTCTCACTCCCAATAATATACCATTATCATTTTTAACTTTGCCAAACTTTAAAATCCAATGTTTTTACTAACAGAAACCTGAATTGATCATGCCAAGCATCAATCTATAGTTGTAGCTATTGGACACATAATGTCACTATTGGCACTTGTGCCTTGCCTATTAATGTCATAATCATTTTGGTTCAATTTTTTTCTCCTACCTCAGTTCAAAATGTATCTATGATGCCACCAATGAATGAGGATAATGGTGAGGTTTCACTTCCATGACAGAGATCAAGTAATGCATATGGAGTAGAAGTAGGTTTTCAGTTTATAATATCAGGTTTTCTGCTATCAAGGATTGATGAAACCCTTGACAACACTTATTATCTGATATCTCGACTTGCATGCTGATTCTCCTCATAGACCAACACCACTGTAACTCCTTGGTAGTCCATCATCATGCACAAAGCTTCCACAAAAAAAATCTACCAAGAAAATTGTCTTTCCTCCACAATAGTAGCAACTAAAAGAATTTTGAATCTGCTATTCTTTCCTACTACCTATGTGCAAAGAAATGGAACATTAATTACAAACATAGATCACAATAACTGTTCTCTATTTATCTCTATTTTTATGATATCATAGTGAGTAGGTTTAGGAGGTGCGTTGTTCGTTAGGTAAGAAGTTGCAGTAACTCATAGAATTATGAGCAAATCTGATGCCTTATTCTACCATCTCTGGGTAATTCCACAACCATGTCATGTTCTGCACATATCCTAAACTCACAACATTCCAACAACCCAAGTTCTCATGGGTATTTCCTTGAATTCATTAGTGGCTTCATCAATTTCATCAATTTTTCCATCATGGTCCAGAACTCTACATCTAATTTTTGATAAATATTTGCTTGCAGAATGAGTGTCTAATGGTGCATCACGTAACTTATTCAATTGTTTAAAATTTATTTATACTTAACATTAGGATCTCTAAAGTGTAAGGTTTATACACCTTAATAGATTTGATTCTAATCACCGTTACATGTACACCAATGACATCAACCTTGCTTTTTAAACTTTGAGGCTTTTTCATCAATTTTTCCTCACCACCATTCATATATATTTAATTATTATGCTCTTTTTCATTTCCCTAATCTTGATTTCCCAATTATCAAAAATAAATTGGAGAAATAAAAAATCTGCTCCATAAAATGATTTAAAGGTATCAACACTTTCAAAATAGCATATAAGGATAAAATAAGCAGTGAAACATGATACAAGGTTGCAAAGGTAATCAAATAATCATTAACTAAGGAAGGGATAAGGTGTTTACTATGAACTTGTTGTTTGATCTTTGATATATCAAAAAAATCCTTTTGCATGGTCTTATGCTCACCATCTCTCTTATTTAGCATGGCAAGCTACATGCATTTTCATTTATCACTCCATGTTGTAGAGTTGGTGTTTCTAACATCATTGTTGTTCATATTGTTGGCCCCAGTCTAAGTATCAGGAGTTTTCTCTTGAAACTCCACCTCCAAACCTAGATCAATATTGACATTGTTGATAGATGGTGAACATGTCTTATCCCCATGAATAATAATTTCAAAATCTCTAGATGGTAAATGAATCTCCTAATGTATAGGAGATGAGATCGTGTGAAGCTTACCCAACCATGGTCTTCCTAGGATCAAGTTGAAGCTAGGTGTCTCTTCAACAACTAGGAAGTTGGTGAATGTGAGGAATTGCTAACTAATTACAAAATCCAAAGAGATAAAACCTCACATCACTATTCATAACCCATTAAATGACTTGACTATTGAGGTAGTGGTTTCTCAGATGTTCTCAGTTAGCCTAGTTTCTCAACAATGGTGTATGGTATCACATTGGTTGCCACTCCATCATCTACATGAACATGATGAACCTTATACTTGCCAACACATATAGTAATAGGGAGAGAAGTAGATAGCACTTCTTAATTTCAAGAGTCAATTTTTACCTCACTATCATGATAGTTAAGCATGCGTTAATGTCAGTTTTTCTTAAGTAAAGCTTTCTCAATGATACAATGGATTGACTCTTTGTTGGTGGGCATGCATCTACTCACAAGAATAGAAGTCAACACTTGAGCTAGTGTATCTCTATGAGTAAGAGAATTCATGACTAGGTTTTCTAGGCTCAATGACATGTTCTTTTGTTTAAGGGAGCATTTTTCTTATTCCATCATTGTAAGAAAATCCTTTTCTTTGGTGTATGATATTTTATCCTTGATGGTCTTAACTTTCTTCATCCTTCTTATATTTTGTGGCTCATGTTTTGATGTTTATGCCTTAGATCCCTTGTTCATTGGTGTAACTAATCTTGCTATAGGTTTAGGTGGGTTAACTTGTTTTGAAACCTTTTGTTGTTGGTTACCCTCAGTGGGCTTAGTTGTTTATTTGACAATAGGTTGTTTTTTTTTTCACCATTACAATGATGATTTCTTGCAAACTGTTGAGTTGTTGATAACTATAGGTGGAATTTGGTCATGAGTTGTTGTAGGTTTGCTTGTTGAAGGTGGAGGGACCTAGATAATCGACAGTTCCTTATACATAGAAGGATTAACAACTTGTGGCCTCGGTTGTGATGTTGATGTGATTGAAGCTAAGACACATATGATGAAATGCTTTTTAGGGGCTAGTGGTGGTGGTACCCATGTAAAAAAGGGGTCCCTAGGCTTTGTGTATTGGGACCAAGGTGGTACTTTAATAACAAATAGTTTTCTAATTGGATTAGACCATTTGGTTGTTGCAAATGAGGCTACAATGTAAGAGTTTTGATTGATGTTTGAAGAGTTGGGCTTGTTCAACACTAGCTCCCCATGGTCAATCATCTTGTGGAGGTCATCTTTAATTTTAGGAAAAAATTGGTGTCATGGCCAGCCATTTGATGATAATGGTAAAAATTATCCAATCTTTGGTAACTTTGGATCATCTTTGGTTGCTATCATTTGATCTCTAGCTATGTTACAAAGATGATCATGCCTCTTACAAGCTTTTTCAAACAGTTTCTTATGTCGTATATAATTATCTTTAAGCAACTGTTCTAAAAGATCAGATGGCTTCATAGGCAATCTAGTGTAGCTCATTCTATCCTTCAACCCAAAGTTTGATCTTAGTTGATTTGGAGCATAGTAAGTGAATGGTCAAGATTAGCCAAGGAGTGTATTTCCTGGTAGTGATGCCTATCTTTTTGCTTGTTTTACCTCTTTTGTTACTGCAACCATAATGGTATGTTCTTGTCTATTTTTATCCCTATCCATTCTTTGGTGTTGGTTTTTATAGGCCACATGGGCTAGGTCATTACTTACCTTAGCTACCTGTTAAATGTTCTTGGTTTGTGAAAAGGCTAGCTCAGTGATCAACATACTAAGTAGTAGAGCTTTGACTTGATAAAGTCATTTACCACTCCCTTGAAGATGACCAAGATGTGAGTTTTAAATATAGGTTCTAAAATCTCATTTATCATTGAGTTCCATCTCTGAATGAACCTTTTAACTATTTCAAGTAGCCCCTACCTCACCTTCATCAGTTGGTCTAACATGGTATCTAGCTTCAAGTTGGAGCTAAAGTGGTTGAAACTTTGGTTTATTAAGTTCTTAAGGAAAGAGATGAAACCTCTAGGCAAGGTTCAGTATCAATCTAAAGCCTTTCCCTTGAGGGACATAAGGAAAATGCATAATATTATATATGGCCAAGCTTGCAAAAAGAGGTATTTAGACTAGAAGGTGACCAAGTCTCCATTGAAATCCCCTTCATTATTGTATTTGATGAAGTTTAGCATAGGCATGATAGCAAGTAAGGTTATTTGAGGTATAATAGGGCTTATGGATTTATCCTAGTAGAAGTCTATAACCTTGACCATCTAAGTTTTATTGGCTTTGAGTTTCTATAGCTCTTCGATAAGGTCTTGGATCATTTGGAAGGCTTGATCCAACCCTTACAACATCCTTGTAGACCGTGATGTTTGTATTGATGATTAAGTATTGACCTTTTGGTATGTCAAAATGTTGAGAAAAATGGAGCACAAGGATGTATTTTTGTGGTTGTTGTGCTTTTAGGACTTGGATTAAGACAAGAAGTCATGTAAAATTTTAAGAACATGGACAATGAACAAAAAATTCAAAGCTCAAAAGGATGCCTTAGCATTGAAGGATTATTTTTAGAGAAGACATCTTGCAGAAATTGTAGATGTCTACCATCAAGTGAAGATGTCTCCAAGAAAAAGAAGACATATTAGTAGAATTTAAAATAGCACATGAGAAGATGTCTTTGGAAAATAGCAAACATCTTTTTGGACAAAAATACGTCTTTCATGATAAGAAGACATCTTTGCAGAATGAAGGTCAAATGTAGAAAGACGTCTTAGTCTCGAAGAATATGTCTTTCCAAAATAAAGGTCCATCATAGAAAGACATCTTAGTCTCAAAGAAGATGTCTCCAATGATCGTTAATTAGCTATTGCATAAATTTTGGGGTAATTTTGGAAACATATTGACTATAAGAGGACTTCATTATCATTGGAAAATGTACAAGCATTATGTACTATCAATTGTATTCATCAAGAAATCATTGTAATCATTGTTGTTCTTCATTATTCAATGTTTTGTTTGTTGTAACTAGTCAAAGTGAGTTGTACCTCAAAGTGAAATGATCAACAAACTTAGTTGCATTCTTTTCTTGTAAATGTTGTTCTCTTTTGTCACCCTGTAGGATTGATGTGCTTTTCTTCAGAAAGCATTTTTCTTGAGCTTTTTGGGATCCTACAAGATTGAGTGTTTGTGTAGCACCACAACACTCTAGAATGAATCTCAAGTTGTAAAGGTTGTAGGATCTTGGAAACCACATTCTAATCTTGTCAGGACCATCTGGGATTGACTAGATTCGTAGCATCCAATCACTCCATTGTAAAACTTAGAGCTTATATAGGGTGTGGTACCCTTTAAACCACATTTTAGAGCAACAAAGTCTAGAGGCATGCTTGCAAACTATCCTCTAAGTGTGGAATATCGAAGTTGGGAAACCATGTTAATTTTGGTGTGTTCTTTTCTTCAAAAATTTTTTTATTTGGGAAACTTATTCATCCCCCCTCCTTCTAAGTTCAACAATCCTCAAGTGGTATCAAAGCCTAGTACTCTTCTTCATCAACAACTTCAAAAGTGAACAATGGAGGGGACATCTTATGCAAAGCCACCCATGTTTGATGGATTCAACTTTGCCTATTAGAAAGCTAAAATTCAAGGATTTTTTGAATCCATATAGTTTGAAGTTTGGGAGTTAATCCTTGAAGGCTACACTCTACCTATTGATAGTTCCACCTTGGATCATCAAGCGTCACAACAAATGGAAACAAGAGGAGAAAGATAAGTTCATGTTTGATTCAAAAGCAAAGAATTATTTATATTATGCTTTGAATAAATTTAAATTTAATAAAGTAGCAAGATGTAAAAAAACCAAAGAAATTTTCCAAACTTTAGAAGCTACTTATGAAAGAAATTCTATTATCATGTAATCTAAATTGTTAGTTTTGCAAAATGAATATGATAAGCTTAAAATGAGAGAAGGTGAAAAAATAAAAGATTACTTTTCTAGAGGATATGATATTGTTGTAGCTATTAGAGGTACTGGTACAGGTTTTCCTAAGAATGATATCATCATCAAAAGGATCAAAACTCTTTAGCCAAAGTTTAGAATAAAGTCACCACTATGAAGGAAATCAGAGATTTCTCAACTCTAAAATTTGAAGAGCTTTAAAGGCCTCTCATTTCTTATGAAATGAATATCATAAGTGAAGGAGCCATCCAAGAAAAATCCATTTCTCTAAAGACTACCTCCAAGAAGAAGGAGCTCAATGAGCATGATGAGAATAACAAAGATGAGATTACCTTTCTTACAAGGAAGCTACAACTAATAACAAGGAGAAAAAAAGGGACATATTAGCAAAGATCTAATCAGTACAATGGTAAAGAAAGACATAAAAAAATTTTGAATTCTAACTTATATTTTTCTTCTATAGAATGTTAGATTTGTGAAGAAAAAGGCCATATGTCCTCTGAAAGTCCTAGCAAAATTAGGTTGCAACCCAAGAATAGATCCACTAACAAGGTAAAAAAAACTAGATTCTATACAAGTTGGGATGATGGAAAGCATAGTGAGGAATAAGTGGAGGATGATGTAAAAAATTCTCATCTCATCTACATGGTCCTCACTGATGATGATGTTGATTCATCAAATGATGATCTTAATGATGAAGAGAGATTTGATCTTTTATGTAATGAGCATTTGTATTTCCAAAATATTTGCAATAAGCTAATTAAATAAGTCAAATCTAAGGATCAGAAAATATCTTTGTTGAATTTGACTATTTATAATCTTACTAAACAACTCGCATACCACTACGAATGAAAATCTAACCTCATTCTTAGAACAAGCCAAGTGGAAGTTGCATACATCAAATTAGTAAAGGAAAGATTGGTAAAGGGAAAGGAATCTCTTCAAATTGTGTTAGGACAAGTAAGAAGTCTACATGATAAGAGTGGTCTAGCAGGTTGCATGCAAGAGAAATCATCTTTTATAAACCCATCACAAACAAATGATCCTTCGAAGGAAAAAGGTAGTACACCAAAATTAGAGGAAGCTCCTATCCATAAAAATGATCCTAAAAGGTTACGAGGATTAGGTGCTATTATTGTCATAAATTAGGAGATAAAAAATGGGATTGCAATCTCAATTATTATCATCTAAATTGTTGGTCATATCATAGAACTCCTTGGTCTTATGAAAGTACACCAAGAAAGGATTTTTTGCAAGATCATAGAGGAGATTGGACAATAACTCAAAAGAACAAAGGAACTAGGAATTAATGGAGAATTAAAAGACAAGAACAAGGGAATCAAGATACTCTCACTAACAAATTCCTAAGATGAAGCCAAGCCTTGGGCATTGAATAAGTTTGGTTGAGAAAGGAATCCTCAAAAGAGGAAACTCCTTCTCTAGCTCTTTGAGTACCACTACTTTTCAATAGAATAGAAGGTAAGTAGAGGTAATTTTTTGTTTTTGCAAGTATCTATTAAGACTATAGTCCATTGACATCTTTTCCCATGTTCCATCCTATTTTTTCAAAGACATCTCTCCTAAATGAAAGATGTCTACTAATAAAAAAAGACATCTCTCTAAATTTTCTTACTTTGTAGGAAAAATGTCTACTATGCCTACAAGACATCTACTACTATTTTGAAACATGGATAAGACATCTTCCCTCTATAAAACACATCTTTATTTTCATTCAAATCCCTTGTTTGCCATCGTGATTAAAGTCAAACCCCCCATTTCTTTGTCGTATTTTCTCATTTGACCCCATAGAGATGACTAAGGCTCCACCATCTATAGTGATTTTGTCTAAGATGGCCCACAAGAATGTTCAAATGTCTAGGATGCCACCAAGGAAGAAATCCAAGGAAATTTCTAATAGCACACCATCCACTTACATGCCTTAATTCCACAATGCAAGCACACAACACAAGTTTGAAGCCACTCAAAGCACTTGCATTATTGGTGAATGTTCTCTATCTTTTCTTATCCATAGAAAAACTACATTGATGGATTACTTTAAAGCTTTGAAGTGGGGCTCTTTCATTGCAATGAAGTTTCTACTTCTTAAAGTATTAATTAGAGAATTTGATTGCAATATTGTTATTACAAATGCTATTTTTGGGGCATTCATGTTCATGGTTGGGGATCTTCTCATTGAGGTGTCTCCCTAAGTTGTGAATGAAATCCTTGGGATCTCCAATCCTAATGTCTTTTGGGTAACCATTGATTTCATACAAGATATTTATTCAAATGCTATCATGCCCATATCATATGATGAATTTTGTTATGTATTATTTTGGAAGGATGTTACATTTGACAAAGGTCATGTTGAGATGAGCTTAATTACTCCTTATGCTTCCACCTTATGTCTTATTGTATTATATAACATTATGGTAAAAAAGGAACATTATAGTTATTTGCTGCCACCCTAGGTCTTTGTGCTTTGTTGCCTTCTCACAAGACTACCATTAGATCTTGGGCATACACTCTATTAGAACATGTTGAGCCTATTTACCAAGGAAAAAAATCCTTGGACACCCCTATCTTGTTAGCATTTTGATCTGTTAGAAGGATGTGTTGATTCCAAAGATGCCTTTACTTAAAGAAAAGAGGAGACTCAAAGAATATGTTGAGAAGAGGAGTCTTTCAAATGTGGCAAAAGTAGGGCCTAGCACCATATCACAAATCAATTCTTTACTAAAGAAGCTTCTCTAACCTTTTTCATGAGCTATCCAAAAGCTTTGGAAAACCCTCTCTTATTTGTGTAAGAGTTTGGATGCAGTTGGCATTCCACCTCCTTTCAATGGATAAGAGTTTGAACAGGTTACTACTTCTCCTATTTCTAACAGTGAGGAGGATGTTCCTATCCCACTAAGGCATTCTACAGTAGCCAGTCCTTCATGTGCTTATGACTTAGGAATGACATATGATTGAAAGCCTAAGGCACCACTAGATCCTATCTAGAGGAAGCATCATGTTTCCATGCAATAGCCTAAGCATCTTAGTCCTACACTATGTATCCATTCTATTCCTCCATCAATGGATTCTCCTAGCTCTTTTGAGTAGTGGGCTATGGAGAGTATCTTTGGGACCACATCCCAATGGGTACTAGCTCAATAGCCTCTAGTTTACCCAAATCCTCTAACTTCATCTCAATTTTGAGTGAATCTTTGTCCTTAGAGAGCTCTCATCCAGTAGATTGAGTCCTCTAATGAGGACACATAGCGATCAAGCTAATACAGCACTACTAGTGATGATAATGAGGAGACTTATTATCCTTCTAGAGTAGTAGAGGGATTAGAATCTAAGGATGTAACTAAGGCTAGTGATTAGACACCTTGAGAGATTGTCTTTTTCTCTCATTTTTGTTATTGTCCAAAAATTGAAACAAGTTTTATTTTTCTCACATATGTGATTTTTGGAACTTTGCAGATATATTATTGATATAGAAAAATGGTTGTTTTGACAATTGTAGATTTATGTGGATAGCTTGCCACATGAAATTTTGTAGAAGAGTTATAGAAAAATGGTGTTTTTCCTTTGATATCTTTGTGTCATGTTCTTTTAATATTTACTTTTTCATTTGCATCATTTCATTATTTTTCATGTTTTACCGAATAACCTTGAACCTTAATGCTTTATCCTAATCCTTGGTTTCCATAGGAATTTATATGTCTTAATATATTTATTGGTTTTTAGAGCTAATTTTATGTGCTTTATCCATTTTTATGTTGTTCCAAAAGAGGGAAAGTATAGTTATAGATATATTTGGATATCTTCATGTCTACTAAGCCATTTTCTTAAGTGTTGAACATCACCAAAAAGGGGGAGATTGTTGATCTTTTGGTATTTAAAACGTTAAGAAAAATGGAGCACAAAAATTTTTGTGTGGTTATTGTGTTTGTTGGACTTGGATTAAGATAAGAAGGCATGTGGAAGTTCAAGAACATGGACAAGGAACAAAGACTTCAAAGATCAAAAGGAACCTTAGCATTAAACGATTATTTTTAAAGAAGACATCTTCCAGAAATAGCAAATGTCTATAATCAAGTGAAGACATATCTAAAGAAAAGAAAACATCTTGGTAGAATTGAAGGCAACATAGGAGAAAACATCTTTGGAAAATAGTAAATGTCTTTCTAGACAGAAAGACATCTTTCATGAGAAGAAGATGTCTTTGCAAAATGAAGTTCAGATGCAAAAAGATGTCTTAGTCTTGAAAAAGACGTCCTTATATAATGAAGGCCCATTGTAGAAAGACCTCTCAATCTTAGAGAAGATGTCTCTAGTGATTGTTAATTAGTCATTGAATAAATTCCAAGGTGATTTTGGAAACATATTGGCTATAAGAAGACTTCATTCTCATTGGAAAATATGCAAGCATTATTTATTATCAATTGTATTCATCAAGCAATCATTGTAATCATTACTATTCTTCATTGTATAACTTTTTGTCTATTGTAATTAGTCAAAGTGAGTTATGCCTCAAAGTACAACGATCAACAAACTTAGTTACATTCTTTTCTTATGATTATTTTTTTCTTTTGTTGCCTTTTATGATTAATGTGCTTCTTGCGAGAAGGCATCTTGCTTGAGCTTTTCAAGATCCTATGGGATTGAGTGTTAGTGTAGCACCACAACACCCTAGTGTAGAGCTCAAGTTCTAAAGGCTGTGGGATCTTGGAAATCACATTCTAAGATTGTCAAGACCTTGTAAGATTAAGTGGATTTGTATTGTCAAATCACTTCGCTATGAAGATTAGAGCTTATATAAGGTGTGGTACCCTTCAAACTACATTTGAGAGCAACAAAGTTTGGAGATGTGCTTAAAAACTATCCTCTAAGTATGGACTATCCAAGTTGGGGAAACATGTTAATTTTGGTGTGTACTTTGGTTCAAAGAATTTTCTTATTTTTGGAAATTATTCATCCCTCCCCCCCTCTCCCCCTCTAATTTCAAAGATCCTCATTAAGAAGAAAGTTGGATGGTCTAAGGTTGTGCAATCAGAATTAGTATAGATGGGAGAGGCTAAGTGATCATCGTCGTAGGTGGATTGAACAAGGAGAAAGAGGTTTAAATTGGGACATAAGGGATAAAGAGGACAAAGGGAGTGTAGGAGACTCATGAGATTTGGGGCCTTGATGAGGGCCTTACTAGTATGGAAAAGGAAGGTGACATTGTAGACACCATTGGGGCTAGGTGAAAGAGTGAGGTTGAATGGAAAATGGCATTAACAAGAATAGTAAGATAGATTGGGAAATATGATAGGTTTGGTGTGTACCAATGACAAGTATTGTCTTAAACATGATGGGATAAGATGGAGGAGACTAAGGCACCTACCCTACAAGGGATAGTGGGGGTACAAGGCTAGAGGTAGTTGCTTAGGGAGCTGGATGTTGAGAAGGGCTCTCTATAAAGGTATCAGGCTCATGCTCTACTTCAAACTCATCATGTTCCTCCTAGTTTTCTTCTAAAATAACTTTCTCACTTAACTCATTAATGTCTATTAATTGTGTTAACAAACGGGTATAGAAATCCATTACAGGAATTTGATCATATAGTGAGGGAAGGTATTCCTTTCCATTTTCATGTATAATCTCATACTAATGCATCATATTAGATTTAGTGTGATATTAGGAGGTCAACCTATATTTTGACACAAATACAATTGTAAAACTCCTCATTAATAATGGTAAATTCTTATTCTTGTTCACTTTGCCTAAGTAATTACCTACATTCTATGACTATTGGATCCTTGGGATCATTGACATGATCATTGGTTAAGTCTCTTAGCTTATGTGAGTTTTTGTAAGAGCCTCAGCATATGAGGCAGTCTCAGCATATGAGAGGCTAAACATATGGACTTCTCAACATAAAAGCTTTCCAGCATAAATGCTTCCTAGTTTATAAGCTTAGCATAAATAACTTCTAGCATAAATAGCCTATAGTGTAAAAATGGTTGAAAAACTACAAAGTGAAAATGGTTGAAACAAGGATTGCAATGTATACTACAATAGCTAAGGTAATGTAGGTAGAGACATTAGCATTGTGCACTACATTGAAAAAAATTAAAAATTAATTTTTTATGTTTTTAAGTATAGGAAATGGTGTCACCATTGTAAGCTATGGTTGGAAAGTATTTAATGTAAAGAAAAGGTTTGAAAAGGTTTTTGGTTATATAATGGATTTTGGATGACCATCCAACTAGGGTTTAAAATGTCGTTTGCATGCTGCATTCTAGAAAAAAATCCAAAATTAAACGTTTACAAAAATTAAAAATTAAAATAAGTTGTATGTTATACATTAGCCTTGATACACATCTAAAATAAAAAAAATTGAAATTTAAATGTACAAGTTATGTTGAAGGCTATATGTTGGGCTTTAAAAAGTTCAACACTTTATGAAAAAATCAAAAGATGGTCAAACTTGTTATAGTTCAATGCTAGGTTTTACAAAACCTAGCACTTGATGGAAAAATAGAAAATAAAGTTAAACTTGTTGCAGTTTACATGCTAGGCTTTAGAAAAGCCTTGTATTAATGGAAAAAACTTACATATGCTAAACTGGCTACAAGTAAATATGTTGGATTGGGGAAAATCTAATACCAATTTTAAACTCAAACAAGGCTCAAAACAATTGCCAGTGTAGCACTAGTTTTGAGATAAACCCAAAATAAATTGCAAGTTCAAAGTTGAGGCCAACACTAATGGAAAAATTTTTCTGCAATAGGTTTTGGTGATGAAGTTGAGCAGAGGCCCTCCTTCCAGCACTAGAAATTATAATGCCTAAAAAGCATCCACTAACCTTTAGAAAAGGATCCAAAGTACCTTAGACGGTCTTGCTAATCACCTAGGAACTTATGATTTGTTAACAACATGAATAAAATGTAATCACATATACAAATGTAAGTGCAGAAAAACTAAGAATAAACTCATAATGAACAAATGAACCTACAAACTTTTTTAATAAAATAATAAAATTTCTACAGAAGAAAGTTCAAAGAATATAAATTTTTATGCTTTAAATATACAAATAGGAAAATGGAGAATTCTTGGAACCCAATTTAGCTAGTAGGCTATGCTCTACAATCAACTCTACTCTTCGATAGTTTTAGATGTTCTACATCCTAAGCTCATCACTGATTTCTCCATCACAATACGCGTTGTGGATGGAAGAATGACTATGGACACTTGGTAGATCTTCATTGTTCTAAAAGCCTTGATGTTCAGCCTAAATGCAAACTACCAAAAGCTTTGGTTTTATGAACTTTTGTTTGTCTACACTACTCTAAAAGTCTTAAGTTCATTGAATGCACGAATCATCCAAAAGTCCCTTCAATGAAGTAGTCTTCAATTTAAATAGGTTATTGATGTCCTAATTTTGTTGCTACTAATTCTATCATGATTATTGATAAATTACTACACATTTATGGTGTGTTTAGGGCATTTTTTTCATAGTGTATTTATCAAACTTGGATATTTTTATGCTTTTTCACTACCCCCATATGCTTCGTAGCATAAAAATTCATGGCCCAACATAAAAACTCAAAGCCCAAATTTTATACGCTACTTTTGTAGGTTGCCCCAATGTAAAAATTATGATGGCCAATGTTTAGGCTAAGAAATACCAAATTTGATGTCCTGCAAGGCATTTTCAACCTTTCGAAGCCTAGATATATAAAATATGCATCTTTTCCTACCTAGAAGATGAGACATTCACTTGCTTTATTTAGATCTTTTTGCAAGTCCCTAGTAGCTTGTATCTTTTCTTGATCGATTCTCCTCCAACATTTTAGTAGTATCCATCAAGAAGAGATAATGTTATATCCACTTTGGCTTTTTCTACATAACTCAGAGTTCTAGATACGTTCAATAGCTTCAATTCGAAGCTCAAATTTTATGTCTTACATCATTGACAACGTAATTTTTTGTATCTATCTTCATCTCCTAGAAATGACATCTCACATCACCTGAAGCATCATTTTTTATATGCTTATTTTTGACCCTCAATTTCAATATTCGACATTACCTTCTACATCGATCGTAACTTAAGCTTTTTAACCTCTAATGTACAATATCATTTTTCTCTTTAACATAATGATTGACATCATCTTCTACATCAACTATATTTTCAATGATTACTTCATCCATGCACGTCATTTCTCTTATTTTTAATCTTATAGAATAGTTTGTTGGTTCTAATGCATCATTTCTTCATGATCACGAGGCATTTATGGCCTATAAATAGGATGAACCCTCTTGATGAGCAATGAGGTACCCCTATGCTCAACCATACGAATACAAGCGTTTCACACACGATTCGGTCGAATTCCAAGGACTAAGTGCCTATGCGCCTTTGTGAAATGGTGATGGGTTGGTTGATCGTTGTCTTCCCAAACTTACTTGTATGTCACGATTGTATGGTTAAGTAAGTTTGAAGCATATGGTTTTTATAGCTTTGATGTTTTTATGTCCTATTGCTAATAAGGGAGGAGAGAGAGAGATAACTAAGTGACTAATTTAAGTTAACTACTGATTAACTAGGCTTTAAACTAATCCTAACACCAGTATCCATTCTCACTTTCCATACACATCCTAAACTAGTGCAACACTACTAGGATTACCAAACGCTCATCGTTATTGAGTTACCAAATGTTACATGCATGCTCGAAGTGATCGTACTGTGTGTGCTAATAATAGAAATTCTAAGTGCATAAAATAAAATAAAATAAATGCAAAAAAAAAAGTAAATGAGTAAGAAAACACATCTCAAGTGCTACAAGGATGAATCCAAGATCTCGTCTTTATTGTTGTACACAAGGTGTGCTCAGGGACACAATGCTCGAATAAAGATCCGTCCACACGTAGACCTCCTGTTGTAGGCACTTGGCTAGAGTTTTGCTACTTGACTCCTAAAAGAATTCCTCTTCTGAATTCTTCTTCTAAATTACTTCTTAACTACCCCTTATTATGCACCTGGGCACTATATTTATAGGCTTGGGAGCAACTACTCTAATAATAACAAAACTACCACTCTAATTTTAGAGAAGCTACCCCTCTAATTTTAGAGAGAAACTGCCACTGTAATTTTAGAGAAACTACGACTCTAATAATAACCATTCTAATAATTAGAGTAACTACTCTAATAATAACCGCTCTAATAATTAAAGTAACTACTCTAATAATAACCACTCTAATTATTAGAGTAACCGCTCTCATCACCTCTAAACAAAAATGGATTAGGAACTCATAGCTGAAACATTGAAATAGTAGCATTTCAAACCATTTTCCAAAAAACATCTTTTTTCCAACAATGATTAGATACTTTACGTGATTCTCAATTCCTTGGAGTTCTTTCAAATTTTTCTTTCTAACTACTAATACATTTATATTCCCTTTGTGTTGTCCTCCTAACAGATAGAGAACCTTTCATATCCATATCAAAACATAGATTAGACTCCACTTATTCTCTCATCACTCTATCAACTCCTAATCTACAATGGTTCTTTCAAATCTCCATTAGACACACGTGCTAAAGAATTAATGGAGAAATACAACTCTCTCTTAATCATCCCACATCCATGATTTCATCTTGCAAGATTGGTATTACATCCTCTTAGTTTCTTTTCCTAGAATTTTTTTTCTTTTTTTTTTCCTCTTTTTCTTTCATTTTCTTCTTAAGGGCATATTTTAATAGGTCTTCTTTATTTTTAAATCTTATCTTTTTCAACCATGTAAGGCTTTGTCTTTCATAGATTTAATTCTACACAATCCTTTCTTTTTATATTGGATTCTTGCATGTGTTTCTTTGTATCATGTTTTTTTTATTTTAATTAGTTGTTTCCCATGATATCCTCTCTTATTATTTACTAGTATTTGGTAAAAACATTGTCTCAGATTATTGGATTTTCTAATAAACTCCAAGTCCCCTTTTAATTTAGAGGATTCATTCTTTAGACTATTTATGTTAAATTTCAAATTTACAACAACTCTTACCATAATACCATCTTAACTTCTACTTGACAATTCTTTTCTTTTATTTCCTCCATTGGGTATGTAACAATTTCTAGCTCAATCAACTAATTTTCACTTGACTCTTTAATTTAATGCTAGTAATAATGTTTCAATCTCTGACCATTAACTAAGAATGAGTTGGATAAATCTTCTAAGGATATAATTAGAAAACTAACATTTATATGGGGTTATAATTCTAAGAATCTTCCCACTTTGTTGTCAGTTTGCCCAAAAATCTATATAACCACATGTTATAAAGCAAGACTTTATCTCCTTCTAGGAATTTATTATTTAGTATATTGTTGTCATGTATGAGCTTGATTTTTTACTTAATTATCCTTTGTTTATTAAGCACATGCATATACGAAGTTTGTTAAGTTTGTGTATTTGGGTCATTCTCAAGTATTTATTTAATTCCTCAATTATACTAAGTTGATTGGCTAGTCTTGAAGATTGGCATTTAAGTTCAATAGGTAAAAGGCATTATTTACCATAAACTAATTGATAAGGTAAATAACCTAAAGTTGGTTTATAAGTTATCCTATAAACCCATAGTGCATCTTGCAATTTTTTACACTAATCTTTCTTTCTAGTACATATTGTTTTAGTTAGGATTCTAAGGATTATATTATTAGCATTTTCTACTTGGCCATTTATTTTTGGATGGTAGGTAGTTGTTATTTTATGTTTTATTCCACAATTCCTAACAATTTTTTCATACCTTTATTTACAAAATAAGTTTCTTAATTACTAATAATCATACATGGAGTTCCAAATTATGTGAGTATACGTTCTCTTAAAACATTAACAACTATCTTAACATTGTTTGTTGGAGTTTCCTTGGATTCTACCCATTTGGTTACATAGTCTATACAAACTAAAATATATTGAAAATCATTCAAAGGTGGAATTTCCCTACAAAATCTATATCCCAAACAC
Organism: Gnetum montanum; assembly: GCA_015680685.1. Classification (NCBI taxonomy): domain Eukaryota; kingdom Viridiplantae; phylum Streptophyta; class Gnetopsida; order Gnetales; family Gnetaceae; genus Gnetum; species Gnetum montanum. The sequence goes on from MNCI01004504.1 coordinate 636,040, forward strand.
CATATGATTTTATTATTAGTATGGAATTAAGTGGCATTTTTTCCTTTTGGACATTGTACCTATGCATTTATAACTATCACATTCCTTATGTATGTATGAGCATCTTCAAATATAGTGCGCTAATATAACCTACTTTGTAATACCTTTAATATTGTTCTCTAGCTATCAAAGTGTCCTCCCCTAATGTTACCATGACACATATAGAGGACATTGATGCTCATCTTCAATTGCATATCTTCTAGCTACTTAATCCTTGCAAATTTTATAGATATAAGGCTCACTTCATATATATTTTGCTACTTCCTTTAAGAATGATTTCTTCTCTTCTTGACTTCATTGGATTGGAGTTTTTAATATTGCTGACCAATTAGCTATATTAGCAAACCATGGATCATTTTTTACAAAGAAAATTTGTTCATCATAGATTCTTTTCTCTTTTGAAGTTTCTAGTCTAAAAAGGTTTTCTACCATCATATTATCCCTAGCTCTTTTATCAAGGACTTCAATGTCAAATTCCTAAAGTAGTAAACAAATCCTCATGATCCTAGCATCTTCTATCTTCTTATTGGCTAGAAACTTAATACCTAAATGATTTGTGTATATAGCCTATTAATTAATGTCTAAACTTATCTAAGGCATATACAATAGCTAGAAGTTCTTTCTTAGTGATTGTCTAATTAACTTGGGCTTGGTCTAAGCTTTTGAAACATAATAAATTACTCTAAATTTGTTCTCTATATATTGTTCAAGTACTACTCATATATTTGTATCACTAGCATCACACATTAAATCAAAGGAGAAATAATAATTTGGTGCATTAAATACTACAACAAAGGTTACCTTTCCCTTAAGATCATTAAAAGATTATTACAACTCATCAGTCCCAGTGAAAGGTACATCATTTTCTATGAGTTTGTAAGGGGATTTAGTAACTTTGGAAAAGTTTCTAATAAACCACCTCTAATACCCAACATGTTCCAAGAAGGATCTTAGTGTTTTTAGGTTGGTATGGGTTGGAAGTGTAGAAATAACTTTTTAACTTTGCCTACATCTATCTTAATCTTATCCTTGGAAATCACATGACCTAAGACTATAGCATTGATCATCATAGATGACTTTTTCCCATTTGAGTTTCAAATCCTTTTCTTTACACATATATAATACATATTCTAATCTCTCTAAAGTTTATTCATAAGTATCTCCATATAATGAAAAATCATCTATAAATACTTCAACATATTCTTCTAACATGTCAAAGAAAATAGATATCATTTCCTTTTGGAAGGTGAATAGTGTATTACAAAGATCAAAAGGCATCTTGTAGTATGCAAAAGTACCATAATAGCATACAAAGATAGTTTTCTATTAGTCTTACAATGCTATCACTACCTATGTTTAGCTACTAAATCCATCCATATAATAATAATACTCATGCCCTTCTAGGCTTTCTAATATTTGGTCTATGTAAGATAAAGAAAAGTGATCCTTTTTGGTATTTTGATTAAGTTTTTGATAGTCAACACACACATGTCATTTACCATTATTTTTAGTACAACAGTGACGGGAATGACCCATTCACTATCATCTATTTGGTAAATGATCCCTTCCTTTCAAAGATTATAAATTTCCTCTTTAGCTATGTCTTTAAGGGATGGATTAATTATCCTTGGTGGAATTCTAACAAGTTTTGCATTATCCTCGAAGTATATGTGATGTTGAAAAATGTTTGAAAATATTCTATGATGAAGATCTTCATGAATTGATTTGAATGCCTTGGATTTTCTTCTTAAAATTTATATTAACCTATTCACCTCATCAATTATCAATTAAAAGTTTATTGGTAATGATTTATTTTCTTCAAGGAAAATGTACTCGAGTGTACTTGATAATTCCAAAGTTATAATGAGTTAGTATTAGGCTAATTTATGTCCTCATTAATGATTCCTAATTCAAAATTCAAAATTTAATCCAAAAAGTTAATCTAGTGGTCCTTCAACAAAATTATTAAGAACTAATATTTTCCTATCTTTAGCCATTGAAGAAGTTGAAACTATATAAAGCATTCTTGGTTCTTTAATTCTTTCTCAAATATATTTAGTGCAAATGTAAGGTTGGAAAATTTTTAATGTGAGTTGGCTTGACCTTCAATATATAATTATGTCTTCTATTACAAGCCAAGGTCTTCCTAAGATAATTGAGAAACATTGTAGGTCCTTAACTTCTAATACCACAAAGTTCATTGGGTATTTATCCTTCTCAACTTTTACCATCAAATATTTCACTATTTTTAGTGGCTTCGCCAATGTTCCATTAGCCAAAGAAATGGACATATTAACTTTTGAAATGTTTTCTAGGTTTAATACCTCAACTATTTCACATGGCACGATGTTTATGCTTACATGTAAGTCTAAGAGGACATTACCAATTTTTTTCTTTAATTATTATAGGAATAGTTGGAATTCATAGGTCTTAATATCTAGGGATCTCATGGCTCTAAATTAATTGCAACAAATTTTTCCACTAGATACACCTACCTACAATTTTTTCCTTCCACCTTTTAGTGCATAATTTTCTCAAATACTTAGCATAAAGTAGTGTATCTTTTATTGCTTGATTCAAGTGGGATATGCAAATATAGTTTCCTAAACATTTTTTCAATGTGTACCTTCATGGAAAAATCCTCTTTTAATCTCTTAGGGAATGATGGAGAAATTACTTTCCTAGTCATGGTTAACTTTGGTTGAGAGGTTGATGGCTAGTTTTCTAGCTCCATATCCATTTTTTCCCTAATTAACTTTTCCTCCTTGGGTAACTTTACTTCTTTTTCTGATTTCACTTTAATTGGTACTTCCTAAACTTGATCCCTAATGTTAACCTTTTTATTTATCTCAGGTTCTGTGATCCTTCCACTTCTTGTAGTGATAAAACGTAATTGTTCTTTGCCTTTTCTTTGGTTTATCAGATTAGGTTACTATGGTAATTCTCCCTTTTTTTTCAAGTCTTAAAATCACCTTTAAGTTTCAGTCAGAAATTGTTTGTTCTTCTAAAGATAGTAAGGGTTTGTGTCAAGTAATCCAAATGCTCATTTGTTTGGTTTTTAAAGGGTCTAAAACTATCTTGAGGCATTGGTACTTATTGTTGGTAGAACGGTCTAGGTTGAAAAGAATCATGAACTTGATTCATCAATTGTTAAAAAGCCCTAACTAACTCTTGAATCTCCTCATTCTAGTAGGCTAAGGCTAGCTAGTTTGTGATGTCATGTTAACTAGAGTAACATTTAGAACATTACTCCCACAGGAAAAGTCTACATTTTTTCTACAATATGATATTAAATATTCAATAAACATTTGGATCAATTGATGAAATGGGAACCCATGATTTCAATTTTTAAGACACAAGCCTTTGAACCTATCCAAAAGCATTTTAATAATCTTCATCCTCTTTTTGTGTAAAGTTCATCAACTTTTTTCTAAGAATATGTAGTTTATCATTAGATAGGAAACATTGTATGAATGCATATTTAAATTCATCCCATGATCATATTTGGTTTCTTAAATTTTGTAGTAAAAAATTAGATTTGTCTTTCAAGGTTGATTTGAAAGCTATAATTATTATTCAATCACACCCCCCACACCAAAACACCACCCACCACCCCCCACACAAACCACAAACCCCACTCACCTTAAGGTTCTAACATAGCTATCATGCTTTCAAATTCTCTAATGTTTGTTACCAAATCCTCTTCATTAGTTTCCTTAAAAAGGAAAAAAAAAGTATGAATTTTTGGTTTTCACATCTCTTCATGGGGAAAAACTATACATCCTTAGGGAATAATTGGTATCCTTTTATTCATTAAATATCATAATATTTATCCATAATGAACTGGACCTATAGGGATATTTGAGCCTATATAACCAAAAGAAAGAGGGACTATAGTTTGGGATCTTAGAGGAGATGTATTATAGGGTGGTGATCTAATTGTAAATGATGAAGTATCTACTATAGGAATAGGAGTTGCGTTTGGTATGGATGTCAATGGAGCTACAACTCTAAGTGGTGTAAAATTTAAAGAACTTACAGGTTAAGTGGTACCTTCTAAAGATGCCATAAGAGTTCCAATTTTAGGAAAAGATGGGGTTTTATTCTTAAGAGACACCTAGTGTAATCAAATTTCCTGTATTCATTCTAATATTTAAGATGTCTAGGAGAGGATTAATGGCCAAAGAAAGTGCAAATTGTATGGATTACTCACTTAGCTCTAAATTTTATATTAGTGATTCAGATTCTATATCTACCTCCTCTACTATTTCTTCTATTATGGAAGGTTAGAAAATAGGATCAAAAGTTTGCGCTCTTTGGGTAAAACTTTGATGTTGATCGGTTAGAATTTACTCAATTCTTTTAGCATTATTTTAAATTAATTCTTGCCTCTCTCCAGTTAATTAAGTTAATATAAACTCTAATTTCTCTTGATTACTAACTAGGTTCCTATTAGTTTTAGGAGTTGTAGGTGCTTTTGATGATGTTTCTCCTTGCTTTTCCAACTCTTCCAACTCAAGAATTAGTCTCTCTTATTCAGGTTCTTATATAATATCTTCTAGGTTTAATGTTATCACACATTAATGGTAACTCTTTATGTTTCTAGATATTTGATTTCTTGTTGGGTCCTTAGTTTGTTTGGTAGATTTAATTAAGTTTTCTAACAAGTACAACCTTCCTTAACATACTCTTGAACAACTATTCTCAAGAATTTTGAATGTTAATCTCAACTAACATTGCTTACATGATGGGGATTGATATATGAACTATGAACTCTTCTTCTTATCTTAACATTGATTCTTGCTACCACAACTACTAGCAATAAAGTGCTTATACATATTGATTGGTATCGCCCAAGCTATGTCCCATGATAAAAAATCTCAAAAATTAAGTTAACATATATATCATGGATCATCAATTGAATCAATGCCCAAAAATACAAATAAATACCAAAATATAAAATATTTAATTATTTTTAATTTGATTAAATGAATCCTAATGAGACTTATCAATGCCCTACTACCATTATTAAGTATTCCTCAAATAGATAACTCTAGTTTATGTGAAAAATGTTCACTGAATTATCTCTTCAAAATTATCATGCATTATGATATGTTTCATGTTGTTTGGTAAAGTATTTGATGAAATGGTTCTAAACAATATTGTTGTTTTATTTTTGAAAAAATTTTCACAGTATTATTAGTTGCATATTACAATTAATTTTTAAGAGAGATGAAAATTTTACTATTATTAACATTGTTATTAACATCATACGATAAGATTACAGTAGAAAACCTATTCCATATACTATCTTAGTCTAATCATGTAGACTATCCATCATATAATGACTACATGATGATCCTTACAAAACTCCATCAACCATTTAGCTAGAGTGATGCTTAGTGATGGAGGAACCATCATATGATGATAATGCTATCATCTTTTTAAAACTCCCTTAACTATCTTACTAGATTAATGCTTAGTGGTATAGAAAACATCATACAACAACCATGTTATGATTCTTCAAAAGTAGTGTATCCTGTGATCTCCTCTTATTATAATTTGATCACTACAAGATCAGCAATTCTTATTAATAGTATTATTTTTCATAGAATATCAATACTTGAAAGAAATATATGTAGAGAATGCATCATTTTAAAGATATCTAAACTATTGGATCATTGCTTCTTCTGTAAATGTTTCTATGATATATGTCCCCCATGTCTTGAACTATTAATAATCCTAGTTATAGAAGGTAACATATTATGCTCATTCTATGATGTCCTATATGTAGTATCGAATACTATGTGTACTACTAAATTCAAAGTATGACCTTAGTTACCTAGTGGTAAACTATTATAGGAATACTAGGATTACGCAAGCTATGCTATGATGTCCTATTTATAATCTTGAACAATATGAGTAGTCATGTACTATCTTAGACTAATTGTGTAGAGTAGCCATCATACCATGATGTTCCGATGATCCTTTTAAAACTCCATTAACCATTTAGCTAGAATGATGCTTAGCAATGAAGCAACCATTATACATTGACTATGTTATGATTCTTTGAAAATGTAATATGTCCTATGGTCTCCTCTTATTATTATTTGATTACTATAGGATTAATAACTCTTGTTAGTAGTATCATTTTGCACAAAATATCATTATAAGATCATCACAACAATTGTGCTATGATTGTTGCAAAGTAATTTAAACTATTCATTTGTTTCTTCTTAGTAAATTTCTCTATGATCTATATCCTTATATCTTAAGCTATTAAATAATCTTGGTTGTAGGAAGCATCATACCATAGCTATTTTATGATGTTCTATTTGTAATCTAAAATAATATGAGTAAAATTAAATTTGAAGTATGGTCTTAGTCTCATAGTCCTAAAATATTTTTGAAATTCTAGTCATAGGCAACATCATAACATGGTCATGTCATAATGTCCTATTTGTAGTCTCAAAAAATATGAGTAATACTTAAATTGATGGATGATCTTCGATTGTTCACATATGGTATCTACAAAATGAGTAACTATTGTTATAAACTCATAAAAATAGTATATTTGCAAAGATAATAATATCATAGTAAGTAAAATAGTGTACTGGAGTAATGTTGAGTAGTAGAGAACCCATCATATAATGACCATGCTATGAATCTTCAAATGTAGTTTTTCTTATGATCATGTCTTCTTCACATTCGAAAACCACATGATATGTAGCTTTTGTTAAGAGTGTCATAACATGACTATCCTATGATGTCCATTTCATAGTCTCAAATCATATAGGCTAGTTTTTTTCTTCAACGATTATAGCAAACTAATCATTGCATGTTTCAATGGAAAATTTTATCCTAGAATCATCATAGGATAATTGTGTAATGATCCTGTGAGCTATGGGTTCATGTTCATATTGTTCTACCTTTTCAATCTACTAATATTAAACTACTGTAATAATCTTGATCCCAAAAAACATCATACCATGGCCATACTATGAAGTACAACATCCATTAATTAAAGAATGGCTTAGGTTGTTCTCTTACGAAGAGTGGAAGCTTAGTAACCACTATCAATAAAACACAAAAAAAATACCAAAAAAATGTTTAGTAGTAGTATGGTGATCATATGATGATAACTAAATGATCCTATTATTGACACTTTTTAGGAAAACAAGATATTAGAAAAGATCATACAATGACCACATCATGATTTTCATTCCAATATCTAACAAAATGTGAATCATAGGGTAATCATGCTATGAAGATATGATAATGTTAATAAGTAAATCATACAACAACCATCATATGAGCATAATCTTTTGATTTTTGTGCATGCAAGATTATGGCTCCTCAAGTTTCACTAAAAATCAAGATATGGAGAGCTCCTAACACATTAAGATGCAAAGAGTGGTACATGGATGTTAGGGTATAGCTAGGAACATTTAAGAACCTATACCTTCTAATTCTAAATAAGGAATTCCATGTGTATGAATGTGTCAATATTGTTATATATTGTGGTGAAAGATTAACAAAATAGACAGTTGAGTTGCAAGTTAAGATGACCAAGGTCCCAACATTGGTTAAGATGCAGGATGGATCATTAATGTCGAATCTATTTGTGGATGATTTCATAAAGGAAATGTCAATTGCAGTAAAATATGGCATTTTATTCATAACTACCAAGAGAACAACATGGAACATTATTATACACATCAACTATATTCTATCTAGTAGGCAAAATAAAAGTACAACTTTAGTTGTAATACTTATAAGGAAGAAGGCCAAGTAGCCTTACCTATTATATAATGATAAGAAGCTAACACTGGATGTCACAAAGATTCTTGCATAAATTTTCCCATCCTAAGACAACCAAAATATCAAACCTATTAACAATGTTAAAAGGAAGATAAATAAAGAAGAAAAGGTAACAAAAGTTACCAACAAGACTTATAATCTATCAATTTTATTCAACTAGTATTTCATACCTTCTACAAATGACCTAGTGAAGATAAACATCAACAAATGCATCTCTACCCTAGAAAAATTTCATATTTACCTTTTGAATTAATTTTATGTCAATAGCCTTGTCAATAGCTTTACAAAGAATATGACATAAATGTTAAAAAATTGTATTATGATACCTATAAATATCACCGCTAGTAAAAAATCTAATGCAAAAATAGTCACTAAGCTTTAAGATGAAAAGGTGGATTTTTGGATCCTTGATGGCCAACACACAATTTAGATAGTGAAGAAGTTACTACAAAGAAAATATATTAGTATGCTTGTTCATTAGCAATTTAAAAATAGGTAACATTTGAAAACGTTGAAAAATAAATTCTCATTATAATTCAATAACTTAATGAAGCACAATTTCACATGCAAGATAGCTAGAAATATTTCACTAAAGACTATAATTAATCTCATTACAAAAAGCTGCAAGGACATAAATAATAGTCAGAAGCTTACCTATAGGCCATGCTATGTTAAAGAGGCCAGACATGTAAGAAATACTTGCTATCAAAATAATATTTAGTTTGATATTGTTAGGAAGCATGTCAATGAGAATATAAGAGCATACAATGGATTAACATGTATTTGCATGTGAGAAGCTAGTTGTTTATTTGTATAGTTTATCCCTCTAACATGCTTATGAATAACCTAATAGAAAATTTGAACTATTAAAAGATGTAAAAAAAAAAAAGGTTTTTTTCAAGAGCACAAAATTTTCCTTCAAATGTCAAATGATTGTTATAATATTTAGAACTAGGTTTCTAAAATTTTTCAGAAAGGTCAATTAAAAAGCTACCTAGATGTCATAACTAATGATGTTTACACCAAGAATAGCTTGAGGTTTCTGATGCTAAATATCTTTTAGCCACTATGTGAGTTAACTAAGGCTAAGTACAAGGATGTGGCCAAAAAATAAAAAATAAAGAATTATTTATTAAATACATAAAAATAAAATATAGGTAAAAGGGCTAAGATTAGTGAGATGTAGGAAATGGAGAATTACTGCAATGATTTAAAATAGATTCATGCTTTAAGGATGAGGCTAATGGCATGTTTTTTAAAAATATCATCTGAAGAGGTCATGAGGCCTACAACTAATATATGTGCAATAGAAGTATCGACTTGATGAAAAAATGATTAACAAATTATTTTTAAGACTTGAGATCAAGCAAAAAAAAAACTACTACTAACTCTAGAGGCACAAACTATTCTATATCAACATCTATGAAGAAGATCATTAGATAATTACAAAGTAAAACTATAAGGGGTTGAAAAAGGATTTTTAGTTTACTAGTATCCATTACAATATTTAATCTTGTATATATATAGCATTAGAGATGATATTTCAAATGCTAATAAGGAAATTCCTTTGTATATCTTTAATATTAAAAACATTTGATGAGCAGTGAGGTACCGTTATGCCCAATACAAATCACAAGCATTCACGCACGATCTAGTTAAATTCTATGGATGGGACTAGTTATGGCATCTAGATCGCTATGCCTTGATCATAGTTTGTTGTCTTCCCACTTGGACTAGTGGTAGCTTTGTCACGTATGATTTAGTCTAGAGTGAGGTATATGATTTTTATTATTTTATATTTTATTGTTCTACGATTAATAGTAGGTTGAAACTCAATTTATAATCAATTCAACTAATCTAATTGCTAATTAATAATCAACTACCATAACATAAGTATCCAATCCCACTTCCCATGCACATCCTAAACACATATAATGCTATTGGTTGCCAAACGTTAAGCATTGTTGGGATTACCAAGAGTCATATGCATGCTCAAAGCAATCCTAATTATGTGCTTAATTAATTAACATGCATTAAAATGTAAATATTAGCTAAGTACATGAAAAGTAAATTGCATGGAAAGTAAATCTAATCTAAGTCAAAGTGCTACAATGAATAAGAATCAATCTTGATCTTATTGTTGTTCATGGAATATGCCCAAGTACATTGCCACTTGAATAAGACTCCATACAACTGACTCAAATCCACTCTGTGGGCACTTATTGATTGTTCTATAAGATTACAGAATAAAATTGCAAGAGTTTAGCTACTCTATTGACAAAACTATGAAAAACTAATGTAAAACTATTGCCCAAACCACGCACCCAAGCACTATATTTATAAACTAGCCCATACCCCCCAATATCGAATATCCAATAATGCATCTAGGGGCCCAATATCAGGTATCCAATATTAGATATCTGATATTAGAGCCAAGCAAATCATGACTCATCAACATTCAAATTGCAAAGCTCACCTCCTATGTTTAAGGCATTATTTAAGCTAATTCAGTAGATAACAATAATCAAAATGAGTTTGATTATAAATATCCTAGATATTAGCACCTATTGAATATTTTTTACAAGAAATATCGCAAAAGGATTTTGGAAGATGCAAGCATAAGCTGTGGAATATGATGACTAGATGTTCCATAATAGAATTAGATAGATCTCATCCATTAATCTATTTAAATAATATGAGATCCTATTCATGTAATTCTTATCCAATCCATGTTTAGGACATTCCATATTAAAAAGATCCTTAAATATGATGATAAGGATCATCCCCATGATTTCCAAGATTCATACTTATCTCTCCAAATCTATTCTTGGGAGATCAAGGCCTATATAATTGTAGCATCACATATTCATTAACAATAGAAGAAATAATAGAACAGAAGACATACAGAAGTTTGAAAGTTTAACAAGACTGTTCTTGTTCTAAAAAAATTCTTTATTTCCTTTAAGCTTAGTTCATAGATCTAGGGCCCTTTAGACTTTTCATTTGGTATCAGAGTTGGTTAGCTCAGATTCTTGACAACAGATCTCTCCAAGATGACCCAAAATCATAGATCTATGTCTCTCCAAATTCTTGTCTTCAATGGAGAGAATTATGAATATTGAGCAATCAAGATGAACACATTCTTAATCTCACAAGATCTTTGGGATCTTGTTGAAAATGGATTCCAAGATGTTGATCAAGCAACATTTCAAGCCTTGAGGGAAGATGAAAAGAATGAATTTAAGGAGCTTCGTAAGAAAGATGCAAAAGCATTATTCATCGTTCAATTTGGGTTAGATCTAACAATCTTTCCCAAAATTGTTATGCATCAAACTAGCAAAGCTGCATGGGATGCACTGGAGATTGCATACAAGGGATCATTAAAATTTTGTGTTGTCAAGTTACAAGTTTTAAGAAAATATTTTGAATCTTTGTGCATGCTAGATACAAAGAATATTAATCAATACATCAACCGATTTCAACAAGTTCAAAATGGACTTGAATATTGTGGAGAAATACTTGAGGAAAGGCATGCTATTGAAAAGATCCTTTGAAGTGTAACCAGATGATATGATCCCATCATCGTGGCTATTGAAGAAGCAAGAGATCTTAATAAGATGACCATGGTTGAGCTCATAGGAAGCTTAAGAACATACGAGCAAATAATTGCGGAATGTGCGGATTCAACAGCAAATGCATTTCAAGCACAATTTCAAAGGACATCTAATCGAAATCAAAATCAACATCAAAGATCCTCAAGTGGATCCACATTCATAGGACATGGATGTGGTCACGCAAATCCAGAGGTCATGGTCATGGAAGATCAAATCAATCAAAGGAAGGTAAGCATTGTGATTTCTGTGGTACCAACACCCACAATACTCTTGAATGTTGATCAATGAAGAAGTATGAAAATAAGGGAAAAGCAAAAATTGTAGAACATGAAAATAAAAAAAAAGGTGAGAAATTATTTTATATTGAAGAGGAAGATCAACTCTTGATCTCTACAAAGGTACCAAATGCTAGCAACAATAACAACATTTGGTATGTTGATAGTGGGTGTAGCAATCACATGACAAGGAATAAGAAATTGTTCTCAAGCTTGGAAAAATATGATGGAAAGGTAACCATAGGTAATGGGAAGAAGTTAACCATTTCCGGGATTGGATCACTTGCCTTCACAACAACTTAAGGTAACAAATATGTTATTTCCCAAATCTATTTTGTTCCAAATCTTTCAAAGAATTTATTAAGTGTGGGGAAATTATGTCGCAATGGGTATCATGTTGAATTTGAAAAAGATGTTTGTAAAATTTCTAAGGTTGATGATGATAAAGGTATTGCAATTATCCCTATAAGCAAGAATCATATGTACAAGTTACAGATGCAAAAGGATGTTCGTTGTCTCACTATCACTGAAGACATAGCATGGTTATGGCATGCTCAATTAGGACATGTCAACTTTGGCTCAATGGACCACATGCAAAAAGGAGAAATTGTAAGAGGTATGCCAAAATTTTCTTTGCCAGATAATCATGATTGTGGCATATGGCAACTAGGAAAAATTACAAGGTTATCGTTTCCTAGAAAAGAGCATAGATCTCAAGAAAAATTAGATCTAGTTCATATGGATTTATGTGGTCCCATGCAAACATTGAGCCTAGGTAAAAACTGATATATGTTAATCATAGTGGATGATTTTTCAAGATTTTCTTGGGGGTCTTTTATGAAATTAAAAGAACAAACATTGGGATTTTTTAAAGTATTCAAGGTGGAAGTAGAAAATCAAAGTGGTAGTTCAATTAAGAAAATTTGAACAGATCATGGTGAATTTTATCAATTGAATTTGATGAATTTTGTAGGAAAAGTGGGATTATTCATCAAAAAACCACATCATTCATACCTCAACAAAATGGTATTTCTAAGAGAAAAAATAGAACTGTTGTTGAAATGGCAAGGTGTCTACTTCAAATGTCAGGTTTGGATAATAAATTTTGGACAAAAGCTTGTGCAACATCGATATATATTTTAAATAGGGTGCCATCAAGATCAATTCAAAATAAAACTCCATATGAATTATGGAATGGATATTCACCCAATATCTCTCATTTGAAAATTTTTGGTTCACCATGCTACATTCAAATTCCAATACAAAAAAGACAAAAACTAGATAAATAGGGAAAGCCATGTATGTTTGTGGGATATTGTGCAAATTCCAAAGCATATAGATGTTATGACGTTGCAAATAAAAATGTGGTTGATTCACGTGATGTAAATTTCATGGAATAAACATTTCAACATTATAGCAGCATGGACATCCACAATGCTATTTCTCCTCACTTTTCTGCTGCTACAAAAACTGTGCCTATTTTTGCTACCAAAAATGTGCCTGCTTCTACTGCCAAAAATGTGCCTGCTGCTACTGCAAAAATCATGCCTATTTCTACTACCAAAAATGTTCCTACTACTGCCAATTCAAGACATGGATTTGTGGCAGCAATAAACAAAAAATTACCACAGCATACACCCTAGCATGATCATCCAATGCAACACCATCCTCAACTTTCATTTCCTCTTCAAGGACACACCTCTACATCAATTCCTTCTCAAATCATTTCATCTACAACACCTTCTACCTCAACAATGTCCACCTCCTGGAAGATTCCAGCCACCTCTCGGCTAGCTCAATATCATCCAACCTCCAACATGCTAGATACAAATTTTACACAACACATGATAAGAAGTCACTTTTTTGGAGACACTGCTTCAGTAACCCAAGACATGGACTCTCTTGAACATGCTCTTTTCACTATTATGGACAATGAATTTTTTTGCACTACTTACACCAATGGGGGGAGCAATGATGGTTTAATGGAACCATACAGAGTCATTAAAGCTGCACAAGATAACTATTGGATTGATGCCATGGAGAAAGAGCTATATCAAATTAATAAAAACAACACTTGAAGCCTAGTTCCTTGTTCATCTAGTAAGCCTATTATTAGTTTAAAATGGATATTTAAACTTAAGAGAAATCAATATGGTGAAATAGAAAAAAGCTCACCTAGTTGCCAAAGGCTATCTCCATCAACAAGGTAGAGACTTTGATGATAACTTTGCTCCTATTTCATAGATGGAATCCATGAGAATCTTTCTTGCCATTGCTATATAAGCTGGCTACATGGTTTATCAACTAGATGTGGCTTCTACATTTCTCAATGGCATTCTTAATGAAGAAGTTTATGTGGAAAAACCACTAAGCTTCATTGATGAAGGAAAAAAATCACGTTTACAAGCTCCATAAAGCATTATACGGGCTCAAGCAAGCTCCACATGCAAGGTATGCACGTATTTATGCATTTTTCATGCAAGAAGTCTTCATTAATCTTTAGACCCAAACAGAAATATACAAAAAGGTATTTGGAGATGATTTTATTTGTGTTTGTTTATATGTAGATGATTTAATCTATTTTTCATCTACAATTGCATTAGGAAATAATTTTCTTAATGCCATGAAAAAGAAATTTAAAATGTATGATTTAGGGAAGATGTCATACTTTTTGGGTTTTCAAGTTATCCAAAGAACAAAATCAATATCCATATGCCAAATGAAATTTGCCTAATCCTTAATTGATAAATTTAGCATGATTAATTGCAATCCTTCAGACACACCACTTGCCCTTGGTACAAAACTTACCAAGGATGACAAATCCCCCTCTGTCAACCCTTCACTATACAGATCCCTTGTTGGTAGTTTAATGTATCTCTCCAATACTCATCTAAATATCCAATATGTTGTAAACTACCATTCTTAGTTCATGCAAGATCCACATGAATCACATTGGAAAGCTACAAAATGGGTATTGCGATACCTTAGAACTACAAAAGATTTTGGGATCACATTTCATCGACATGCAAATTTCAAAATATGGGGATACACTGATGCAAAATGGGGAGGCGACCTTGAAGATCGAAAGTCAACTTCTGGTTTTTGTTTCTTCTTTGGTCCATCACTTACCTCAAGGAGATTAAAGAAGCAATCTACAGTCACCCTCTCAACAATTGAAGTAGAATACATTGTTGCATCGAATGTTGCTACTCAGGCCATTTGGATCCACTCCATCTTCACTAAAATGGGATATACACTTGAACCTTCCATTTGCTTATATTGTGATAGCACAAGTGTTATTGCAATGGCTGATAATCCTATTCATCATGGGCATTCCAAGCACATAGATATCAAGCATCACCATCTCAGAAGCTTGATCCAAGATAACATACTCAACATGGAGCATTGTGCAACTGAAGCACAAATGGTAGACACCTTTACAAAGATTATGAGCCGTGAAAAGTTTGAGTCTTTTCGAAACTTCCAAGGAGTGAAACCTCTTACCATCATGGGGGGGTTTGTGGAATATGATGACTAGATGTTCCACAATAAAATTAGATAGATCTCGTCCCCTAATCTATTTTAGATAAGATAAGATCCTATTCATGTAATTCTTATCCAATCCATGTTTAGGACATCCCATATTAAGAAGATCCTTAAATATGATGATAAGGAGCATCCCCATGATTTACAAGATTCATACTTATCTCTCCAAATCTATTCTTAGGTGATCAAGGCCTATATAATTGTAGCAGCACATATTCATTCATAATAGAAGAAATAATAGAACAGAAGACATACAAGAGTTAGAAAGTTTAACAAAAGTGTTCTTGTTCTAACAAAATTCTTTATTTCCTTTAAGCTTACTTTGTAGATCCAAGGCCCTTTAGACTCTTAATAAGCATCATAAAAAGTTATCATTATGTTGATATGAAAATATGCCTTTTAATTTTTTTTCACTTTATTACAATAGTTTCAAATATTTTAGAGGATACTAAAAAGTTTGACTACTGCAAACATACAAATAAATTAAGGGAAAGTAGTTGTCAATCTTTGAAAAAATTGACCAAGTGCAAGCACATGAACAATTTCAATTTTAATTCAAAGAAGGATTATGCACTCTAGGAAAAGATGTCAAAATTATTTCCATTATAATAAAGTGATGATAACTACTTTGTAAACATTTTATGTTTATACTATGGCAAAAACCTTCTGCAAGAACTTAAAAATATATAATCACTTTGAAGCATCAATTCAAGTAAATCAAAAGGTTGTGCTATTATGAAGAGTACTTAAATAATTGAATATGGATAGCATTATAAGTGGTGAATCTACAAAGCCTATTGAGAATGTACAACATAGGAAAAAAGATATCCTTGGAAGTATATCAAGAAGATATGTAAGATATTCAAAAATTAAGTTCAACATTTGTGATGCAAAATAGCGTCAAGTAATGTACTATAGTATGAAACAATTAATATTATTTGTGTAATTCTATGCAATGAAGACTCATCTATGAACATTTTGAAATTAGTAGAAGAAGAAAAATAAAGCTTTAAAAGATAACAATAAGAAGGTCGAAGTTGAAGATTTCCTGTGAAAAGAAATTTTTTTGAAGTATGATGTTACTAACTAGGATTCATTAAACTAAGGTCTTAAAATTTCATTCTAAGATAATTGTGTGATTGACTAAAATAAAAAATACATGTTGTACTCTTTTTGTTAGCACTGTATAGATAGGTACTTAGTGACATTCAGTCATTCTAATCATTAAAGTTGTCACATGTACTAAAATTGGCAACACATGATGAAATAAGTATAGCTGATATGTCAAAGTACATAGTAATGAAACTGGAACATGTTATTCTTGAATCAAAGAGATCAAAGATCATTTTAAAATATAAATTTAAAATAGGATGTTCTTGGGACATGAAGATAATAAATTATAATCAATTTAATTGGAATTCAAAGAAAATTTGAAGAATAACCAAGAAATATATTATGTAAACCAAGAAATCCATGGTAGATACTACTAAAAATTCCAAAAGTATTTTCAAAGAAATAAATATTAAATCATATAAGAGTTTCTTTATCTTTAGATTTTATATTAGAAATCTATGATAAAAAAAATAATGAAATGGCCTAGCTGGATGGTGACTAAGAAAAAAAGGAATAGTTGGCTAAGAAATCAAGATTAAGATTAAGAAAGGAGATGATGAAAAATCATCAAAAAAATAGGTACATTAGACCATAATGGATCAATATCAAATTTCAATTAAGAGTATTTTAGAATGAATGTGTAATCTCAATGTATAATCTTTTAATAAGAAATTAACAAGGAAAGTTCAACATCAACATTGCATGGTAGAGACAAGGATCAACAAAAAGTACCTAAAAAAGATAAATAAGCTTAAAAGTGATATTTATTTAGATGCAAATCCTAAAGAGGCATGATCATTTGAATTTTAGTCATTAACGTTTTCTTCATTCCTTTGAATGTAGATGAAGAATATCATAAAGGAAAGGATGTTGTTTAAAAAGTCCAAAGTAAATATCTCATACTATTTTTTTAATCACTTTTCATGCTTTCATTCTTATAAATATAGTTGTCAAATATATGTGTAGAATGTGATTTTATTATTTTATGTTAGTTATGAATTTCCATTAGCTTTGATAATTTGCATATGTATCATAACTATGACATGATATAGGAAATGTTAGTGCCTTCTTAGATGGGAAAACTTAAGATGAAATAATAAACAAACAATTCAATCATAGCATAGTCACACTATGATGAAAAATGCATAATACAAATTTCCATAGTATTTACTTTTACTTATAGTAAAGTATAACTATATGCTGATAGTAATCCTAAAAAACTTAACCTATGAAACTACCACATGCAATGGGAAAATCTAGTGACTTAGTAGATACATAATGCTAAGAAAGTTAAGGTTACAAAGTATTTTATCATAGCACAACTATGCTATGATAAAGAATGCATAATAAAAATTATTATTCTATAACAACTAAGATGAAAAATGCATAATAAAAGATATTATTCTATCATAGTACAACCACACTATGATGAAGAATTCATAGTAACCAATTTAAGAGGCCATCATTTCAACTTGGATCATTGCCCTACAACATGTCAAAAGAAACACCTACAATTAATGCCATGAAAATAGAGAGCATGCATTAGATCATAGCACAAATGTTCTATGATGTAACCCAAACAATCAAGGGATTCAATATCTTAGTTTACATGGTGTAACATGCAAAGTCTTTCTATATGATAGATGTATAGCATTCATTAAGTGAGTAGGAATACTATTATCTGATGAGGAGAACTAAATAATTCTACTCAAATTAGTATCAACATAGCTTAATAATACAATCATAGATTATAAATGGAATCATAGGTATAGTTAGCAATAAATTTTAATGATTAAATACATATCATTTTGTTGTTAAGGTAATATGGATTACCTTCCTGCTAAGTAACATTATATATAAATTCACGTAGAAGAAATTACACCAACAAGAGTAGAATAAAAGAAGACATTAAATATTTCTAAAATAATAGGGGTGGATGAAAGGTATAATGTTTTTGGTAAGAATGAGGGCAAAATAGCTAAGTAATTTCAAATAAACTTTTGCATGTAGATCTATTATATGTTGGTAATGAAGTTATTTAAGGAAAGAACTTAGCAAGTCTACAATCAAAGGCTGAATCAGAAGATAATATTTTTAAGTACTATTTATACATTTTTCAACTAATGAATTGAGTGCATGGATCATACTATTTATTTGATCCATTATCTTTTCAATTGCTACATAATTGTAGAATGAAAAAACCTAAAATGAATAATAGAGCTTTATTTGAGGAATACAAGGCATATTTATCAAACGGGAAGGAAATAATACTTGATAATATAATTACTAACTTTCTATGTGACATTAAATAGGAAATTGAGTACTATCATTAGATACTATTAATGGTTTATATAAAGCAACAAGAAATATGCTACTGCGATCCATTGCAAAAGCATGAAACTCATTTTAGTTATATAGAGATAGTTTTAAAATTAATTGAAGTTGAATATTGACTCAGGAAATTGTCTAATCCTTTTCAAAAAAATGTCTAGATTCATAAATTTCAAACAGACTTGCCTTATCAAAGCAACATGATTGATTGCGAGGTTTTTA
Source organism: Gnetum montanum (assembly GCA_015680685.1). Lineage (NCBI taxonomy): Eukaryota > Viridiplantae > Streptophyta > Gnetopsida > Gnetales > Gnetaceae > Gnetum > Gnetum montanum. The sequence goes on from MNCI01004504.1 coordinate 655,001, forward strand.
TAATTAAATATATAGATAGTCACCAAAATGGTAATCCATATATCATTCTCATAAAAAGAGATGCCAACAAGCAGAAAACATTTGTATGGGATATCTTGAACATCCTTGGTCTTGTACAAAAATGGACAAAATATATCAAGTTAATGAACTTTATAAATTATAAACTATTATATTTTTTTAATGCTTACATTCATTTGTATGTATATTAAATTGCACAATGTATAAGTTATTAATATGTTGAGATTAATTATTATTTAATGTTATTATTAATTATGGTAATTAGAAAGATACAAATCTCATTTATTTTATGATCATCTTTACTTATTACTAACCAAATGCATTTCACATGAAGGCAAGCTTGAGTACAAAGAAATGAAAAACAAATTGGTAGTTTTTGACATAAATGGCATTCTATTAAAATTAGATCATGAAATTATGAATAAAAAATTTCAAGAAATTAGATGGCCACACTATCTATATATAAAACCAAAACACTACTTTCCAAGACTAAGAATTTACCCATTTTTTGGATTCATTGTAAAAGGAAGAAATAGGCATTGCAATTTAGTCCTTTGGAAATCATAGAAATGTGTAGTAAGATTTTCAAACTTAGAAGGTATCAACCAAAGTTTATTTTTACATAGAAAGACTATTTACTAATTGAACATAAACATGTTAACTATAGAGCTATAGCTACCAGACATTCAAAGCCTTTATTAAAAAAACCTTTGGTAAAAATTCTTGAAAGATACAAAGATCAATATGGAAAACATAATATCATTAGAGTAGATGATAGTCCCATAAAAATATTGTAAGAGGACATGCCTAAATTTATATAAGTAGTTTCATATGATCCAAATTTGGTAAATGATTATCATATTATGTCTTACTAATACATTCAATGTTTCTTAACTTGTATTAAATTACATTAGCCTAGATTACATATGTTAATGATATATATATATATATATATTCATGATATTACAATCATATCTTCATTATATTATCATAATTAGTGTAAAGATTATTATCTTATGAAATTATGCATAGTTATCTTTTATACAATATTCTTCTATCATGATATATAGGCTTATCAGTAACTATCCTAAAAATATTTTTATCTACAAAATGTTTTCACATTTAGTCTAATTTAAATATGAAGATTATATCTGAAGCTATATGCTACATCATATAGATAAGATAAAAAAGAACAATATTGAAGTTATTATCTACTATATATGGATTAACAACTACAAAGTGATGAGTAAATAAGATTTTTGTAATGACCCATATTTTTAACATTGTTGGTATGTATGATTTTTGCAGAGATTACTATGCTTGCAGTTGTATGTTTTATATTCCTATATGGTTTAGTATATTTTATGCATTATGATGATGATGATAATGATGAGCTTTGGGTTGTCTAGATTCTTGGTTAATATTATGTAATTCTTAGTATTTAATTATACATATATTTCCTTTCATTACCATTTAGTAAGTGTGCACTAATTCTACTATTGAGTGTGGCAACATGAGATTTGGTTAGGAGCATGGCATGGCTTGTGATTGGTGGTTTGGTTGGAAGCATGGCATGGCATGAGATTTGATTGGGATCATGGTACAAGCTAGTATATATGTGATAGATAGTTATTATATGTTAACATGTGTGATATGTATATTTTTATATATATTTATTTTAGACTTAGCATATTCATCCATGTTGAGAGGTTTTGAATTATGATTTTAACATTGTGAACTTTAATGGTACTTTTCTCTTTTAATAGATGTGGTATGTGAGAGAGCTATGTGAGTGGGAGAGAAAGTTATGTTTAAGATGGAAAATACTTTTGGTGTTGTGATAGTTTAGGCAATTGGTATTTTCTTCCGTTCCATGGTTTTCTAATCAATCTCCATTAAAACTCCTATGGTTCAATTCTAGCACATACTTTGATGATCTAGGAGTTAGAGCTAAGAAGTGCCAGTAGATTGCAGATTAATTGTGTAGATTACTTGGATCTTTATAGTTTGCTCTCTTGTCATTCAATTTCCATCATTCAAATTCAGATGTGAGTTATCTTGGCCTCTTCTCCATTTATGGTTATAGGTTTCTATGCACATTCATGGGATGAGTTTTGTTTGATTTTTTTGTATGAATGTAAATTTACTTATGGATTGAAATATTTTGATTTAAACATTTGGAATAATGCCTTAGTAGATTTGTACACTAAATTTATGATTTCTAACCATGTCATTTTGTTATTTCAGGTATAGGTCTTGTGAGATCTTTTGTAACATTTTGGTGGAATTAGGTTTTGCCATTCATGAGCTCTGTTATGATAATTGAATGTTAGAACTATTGTGATTTTCTATGTAAATGAGCTCTGAATTTTGGATGATTGAGATGTGATTTTTTTCCCATTATGATCAATTTGGAGACTTTGAGATTACTATTCATCTTTGTATCTTGTTCAAATTCATTTTCCTTACTTTCATCTTGTCATACCCATTGGAATTTATTTATTACATATTAGTTTTGTTGAATCCCTCTCCCATTATTTATAGTGTGATCTTAATATTAAGGTTTTAATTCCTTCAACTTGATATTTCTAGTTTTTTTATAGCTAATTCTAATTTTCCTCATTAATTGAATCTTTCATATTAAGATTTGTAGAGATATGATTTTGCCAACTTGAGCTTCTGAACCATGCTTGCGATTACTCTTGCTTCTTGGTGATTTTCATTCTTGAGATGTTCAAATTTTAACTACTATTTCTCTATCCATTCTCATTAATTTGGAGTTTTTTCCACTAATTGCTAGTGTTTCCCTACCATTCAATATATCACAAACCTCTACCAAGATGTTCAACTTGTAAGCCAATCACCTAGGTAAGACATCTCATCTCAATTCCAAATGTCTCTAGTTTGACCAAGACATCCCCACTTTCTCTAAGATGTCTCACATAAGACATCTCAACCTAAGATAAGACATCTTCAATTTTTCCTGAAATATCTCACTATCATGCAAGACATCTTGTCCAAGATGTCATGACATCTCACTTGAGACATCTCGTCCTAGATGTCACAACATCTTACCTGAGACTTCTCATCCAAGATGTCATGACATCTCTCTAATATTTTCTAAAACCCTATCAAATCCTCTCTATAGTTGGATTAACTTTGTTTTTCTTGCACTTTGTTAGCATCTTGGAATGTAGTTGAGTTATGTAACCTCTCTTTGCTATGGATTTTGATTCCTTATGATGCTAGATTGTCATGTGATTGAAATTGACCTATTAGTGTCATAAGGTTTCTTGGATTCTTATCCTTTGAGGATCTATTGGATTATTAGATCTCTAGATGAGACAAAATTTCTTGTTTGTTGTTGTTCTTCATCATCAATTTGGTTTCCATGTATTTGGCTTGTTCAATTGTTGGATGTTGGAGTTAACACTAAGTTTGTGTGGTTGATTGGAGATGGGCTCCGTGGAGATGGTTTTGATAATTAATCCTCACTATAGAGTGCACCAATATGACTCTTGCTAGAGACCCCATCCTTTAGGAGAGGATGATTCCATGGCTCGCTGGTCCTTTCCTTTTTGTTTTGTACCTCCTAAATGTTAAAGGTGATGTCCTAGATGATGCCTCTAGCGTTGGTATGTTTGGGAAAAGTAGGAATGATGTCTTGGGTGATGCTTCATGTTCCAGTTAGGACTAATAATAAATTCATATGCATAGTAATTTAATATTTGGTTTTGATATGTTCTAACTTAGTATTTGGCAAGCACACATAATAACATGATACACATATCACATTGAGTATTGTGCAAGCTAGCCTCCTCATTTGTGGTGATGGTTGGAGTGGGAAAATCTTGGTTTTGGCACTATATGATGGATGCATATTTTGGTTATGCATTTGTATGATTCTCTAGATGTTCTAGTGGTTTGCTTGTGTGCTTGTTGAGCTAACATATTTTACAAGTCAATCATGATCCTCCTAATCCTCATGAGATCTGTCCATTCGATGATTGCAGATGTTGCTAGGGTTTCTCACTTACTTTTATATTGATAATCCATTTTATTTTCAGGTTAATCAGTTTGGGAAGGTGATGGAAGCTCTTGGATGATTTGTTATGTTGATATGGGCTTGATGATATTATGTCCTCGTTTAGAGTTTTGGATATTATATATTTGCATTTTTAGTATCATATTAGACACTAATATTATTTTTCCTATTTATGGTTCTATGGATCATGTATGATTTAGACTTGTGACATTATATTATTCATATATATTATTGGATTTAGTGTTTCAATTTAGATATATTATTCTATTATTTTTCCATCATTTTTAAATCTATAAGATTTTATATGCATGTATTTCTTTCTTCCACTATTGGTTTTCTCTTCTCTTTTCTTTAGGGTCATGGCTTCATGCTAGGTTCCTTTGTTCCTTTCACTACATAGTTTGCTTGTTTGTATTCCTTTCCATGACTAATTGTTTCATTACAAATTCTATCCAACGTAATGCTCTCTAATCTAAAGCATAGAAAGGAGGGTGTTGCAATTTTCATAAAATAATTAAAAGGTATAACATATAAAAATGTTACTAATGATAGAATGTTAGGTGTAACCAATGACTTCAATTACTTTACATAGTAAACCACATGGAATAGAAAAATTCCAAAATTAATGAAAATTATGCTAGAGTGCTTAATGATTCCTTACACAACTTAAATATTTATAAACTCATATGAGCATATAAATCAACCCTAAAACTTAGAAAATCATCTGAAGATCCACATTAACTTATTAAGCCCACATAGGCCTTATTACAACATAAATTCAAAGTTTAATGAAAAGTCCATAATTATAGCCAAAATGAAAATTCATTCAATGGCTACAACATAGCATGAAATACATGAAGAAATATCCCTCATCCACAATGCCATGGTTAGATATTAACATTTCCATTTCACACTCTAGTCTAAACTCTATACTATCACTAGAAAATTCCATCCAAGCTTCCTAACTATTTTGCATGATACATATGTAAGAAGGATTAGTACACCTTCATAGTTGATGAGACATGAATTGCTCATAGTGCTGGCGGCCACATTAAGGCACCCACATTGTATCATGGGCCGCGATATAGCGTATGCGATGTATCATGGGCTGCGATATCGCGTACGCGATATCGCAGTCAGCCACAATTTCTATAAATAAGAGGCAGCTCTCCCTCATTTCCATCCAAGTTTTAGAGTAGCAAAGCTCTGGCAGTTTGATCCCTCCAGAGTTAGAATTTTTCCCGTGTCTGCCCGTAGTGTGGTGAATGTGATTGTACGGTGTCTTTATTCGAGTGTGCCGTACTTGGACAGGCACATGACTGGCAATAAAGATCGAGGTTACTTCATCATTGCAGCATTCACTTAGTTTATTTATTGTTATTTATTTAATGTTATTTATTGCTTTCATAGCGCGGTGTGAGTACGACTTAACTACGAGCATCTACGGGTGTGTACGGCTAGTTAAGGAATCGGTTGCTCATCGTGATTAGTTTCTCACCCTTAAACTCCTAGAAGC
>MNCI01004504.1:663846-681173 GCA_015680685.1 Gnetum montanum
TACCTAGGCCTATGCTTGGTAGTCCCAGTGGCAGTCGTGCACGAAGTCCAAGATGTGTACGGTTGATCAAGGAATCGGTTGCTCATCGCACTTAGGCTAGATTAGATTTTCTTACCCTTTTCCTCTTAGCTTAGATTTAGTTAAATATTCTTTTCCATTGCCTTTAGGAGTAGCTAAGATTAGGAAACACATCATACACCTCATCTAGACTAAACCATACGTGACATATGCAAAACTAGTCTAGATGGGAAGACAACGAACTGCGACCTAAGGCTAACTATCTAGGTGCTACAACTAGTCCATCTGCGGAGTTCGACCGGATCGCGCGTGCGACGCTTATTTCGTATGGTTGAGTGTAGGGGTACCTCGCCACTCATCAATAGTAGAGAAAGCCACCTTAGTGCTACTTGCAATAAGCTAGAAGATAAACCCCACACTACAAAATACATTGTTAGATCTAATAGTATTTGTGAATTAACCAAATCATTAATCAAAATCATTCTCTGTAACTTATCTATTAATCAAAGTCATTAACTTACCATTCATGCGATATTCTATCATTAATCCATGATTTTTTCTACTCATGGATTTCCCTTGAAGTATCCAACATCAAACATTAGAATAAGTATAAGTCTAATACTAACTTAACTAATCATCAAGGACTATTTTATGTGATACTTCACTTTATCTAGGCCAATCCTCCTATTTGATAATGTCTAACTATTGGGTTAAAAATCCTTGTGAATGTCAAATGACTAACTATTGGGTTATGTTATGACTCTTATCAATCCTATAGCTACCCTAGATCCTAGCTTTTCACTACCACTTTAAAATTAGATCTAATACTAACTACATGGCATAGGTTCATGAGCCAACTCCAAAGTCATATTATTGATTGACTAGTCATTCTTATATCAATTTCTTTAACACAATTCATGTGTTAATGAAGTCATATTGATACTAACTACATGCCACTAGGTTGAGGAGCCAACTTTGAGATCAACATAAATGACTAACTAGCAAATATTAGTAGTTTAATCATTGATTCTTAGCACTCTAACATATCAAACATACTCATACATGCATAAAATATCTACTAATCGTTATTGAGTGAATTTTTCATTTCTGTCAGACGTTGCCAATGCTAAAACTTTTTGAAAAACATAGAAAAGTTCCATTATAACTTTTTTCATGATACTTGGATTTGTTGTAATGTTTAAGGAAATCACCACCATCGCCACCACTAGGACATGATGATGTAAGAGAAAGATGATAGTGAGACATAATATTAATTGTGAAAAATAGAAAATTATAGTAAGAAAATAGAAAACTAAGGCTAGATCAACAACAAGAAATAAGTTAGTTGTACATACAAATAAATCAATAATAAAAAAGATAGCTTCAAAGAGGATTGAGCTATAAGAAAAAAAATTGAATGAAAGAACATTTATTCTACCTTGATTAATTAACTAAGAGTTAAAGCTTCATCAAACAAATGTAGGTTTAAATCTAGAGATTGCTAAGAGATCCACCATGCACATTTATGAGCAAAAGAATGAGAAATAAAGTCATGCACAATTAGTGCTTAGACAACCAACATTGCCAAGTATTTATAGGCACAAATCCAAGGTAGGATAATTCTAAGAATAATAATTTAATAATCTAATTTCTAAGATTAGGTCACATGTTCAAATGATCAACTAATGGATTTAATTCACCATAAAAATGCTAGAATACACCCACATGTCCAAGAATAAGTTCCAAGATAAAATAAAATAATAATTGGAATACAACTCCAAATATCTATCTAACATGTCTTTTTACTATATTCTTACATGATTCCAAAATTCAATGTCATAAAAATATAAACTATATAAAATATAATAAATATTAATAAATTACTAGTAACACACCACCACCAACCTTCTAACCTATCCTTCATAAGAGGTAGTAAGCATTAGGAAATACTAATAAATATGTAATAAGAGAAATGTCCAAGATCCTTAATAAATATAAGGCATAATAAAACATGTATAGTTATCAATACATGATGGGTTATTCCAAAATATACTATACAAAAACTTATAAGCAAATACACCATGATATACTAATCATAAAATGCCAATGTAATACATGCAAAAAAGGAGTCAAGGATTCAAACCTCAAGTTGTATAACCATAAGTATAAGCATAAGAGAGACATTAGAATATACTAGTATATACCACTAGTAAGATACAATATATTATTAACATAATATATTTAAATATACCCCTATCCTTATGAACTGAGTATAAGAAAATAAATAATAGAGCTAAGATTCTAGGTTTTAAAATATATTTGTAAATAAATAATAAAATACTATAGCTATGAAAACTTCATCTTTATCATCTTATTGGGTAATTTTGAGTACATACACCCACTAAGACTCCTTGGATTCCAAAATATTATGAATTTTAATTTATGGGTTCAATTCTAGTGGGCAATGTTGAGTTATGTTTCAATTATTTCGGGTTTGAATATCCCATTTTTTATTTTGATATATTATATATGTTAGCTTGGTGGGAAGAGTCTTCACTTGGTAATCCCAAATTACAAGTTTGATCCTACTTAGTAGCACTAAATTATAAGTTTTAAAAAAATTGTAAAAGGAATTTTGAAACTATTTTGATAGATCTAAGAGGTCTCAATGGACGTATGCACTAGTCCTGCTATATATTTATGATATATATCTGTTATTTGGTTGAGAGACTCGTTTTCTCTTTACAGTTAATAAAATCCCAAACTTGATTCACTAAGCATTCAATGTCATGTTGAATACAAATCAAAACTAATGTTAAATAATTCTTGCCATGGTGGTTATTTAGCCTTAAATTCATGTGAAAAAGTTCATCTCTTAGCCTAATGTTATTTGTCAAGCCATTACATACCAATCATAATTCTTGTAAAAAAGTTAATCTCCTAGCTAAGCATTATGATAATAATTATTTATTATTTTTATAAATTCTAACTAACTCATAGCTAGCCTCTGGACCAAAGTAATAATTTCCACAAAAAAGTTCATGTCTTTGCCCAACATTTTGATGATAATCATTTATTTTCCATGACACAATTTACTAGTAGCTAGGCTTGATAAAAAAATTAGTTTCAGTTTTATTATTTTAATGTTAAAATATTTTTTATTAATAAATTTTAAATATGAATAACTCTAATTCCACAAGCCCATTTGAATTAGTATCATTGGGATCATATTGGCAAGTATTTTCTAATTATGCATTTTATTTTTATTAATTACATTAGTTTCTAAGTTCCTAATATTTGTTTTTATTTAATTATTCATATAGTAGTATGGAATTTTGACAAGAACATCAACTGGCCCTTGTGTAATCCTCAAGGTATCTTGGATGAGTGAATCCTATTAGTATGTGTTTTCTTGTGGTAACCTTGTTGATGATGATTCCTCGATGTTTTGGCATGTTTGGGGGGTGTTTTGGGCTCATTTTGATGAGTTTAGGGGGTTTAGGGATCTATGGGGACTTGTTTGGAGTTATATCCAAAGGTTCTAGATCTCAAAACAAGCATATTTATTATTGGCCTTGGTAGGTAAGACGTCTCCTACAAGACACCTCCCCAACATCTAGGACGTCTCCTGCAAGACACCTCCCCAACATCCAGGACATCTCCTCAATTCCAAGACATCTTCTCTAACATCTCTACACTCAAGAAAGACATCTCGTATAGATTTTAATAGGTATCAAATTGAATGGAAAATTGAAGAAAAGATAAAAGGTCACACCAATAAGCTATAAAAAGGCATCAAAGGCCTAAGGCTAATCAGGCTAATCAAAGGAAGCAAGTTAGTCTCAAGGAGAAGGCTAGTCTTTTGAGAGTTTGTGCAAGAGAGAGCTTATACAAGAAGAATTGAGTGAGAGGCAAGGGGGAGTGTTTTGTTTTGAGCTTTGACTCCATTATGAGCAATTGAGGATTCAGAGGGGACATGTGTGGCCTCTAAGATCCTTGGAAGAGGTGTGAGTTAAGCTTGGCTCCTCATCTTTGATGTAACTCTCTCCATTTTGAGAGTTTTCTTATAAAAAGGGAAATTTTCTCCAATTCATTGTCTTGTTCTTGCTTCTAAGTTGAAATTGCTTAGGAAGCTTATGGAATGCATCCTTTTGGAGTCTATTGAAGTAGGCTCTGCATCAAATTTTTAACTAGTAGTTGGCCTCTCCATCAAGAAAAAACTTAGTTTTAGTTTTATTATTTTAACATTAAAATATTTATTGTTAATAAATTTTAAATATAAATAACTTTAATTCTAATTAGTATCATTGAGATCGCATCCTTAAGTATTTTCTAATTATGCATTTTATTTTATTTTATGGCATTTTCTTTTTGTTAATCATATTATTTTCTCACTTCCTAATATCTATTTTTATTTAATTGTTAATATCTATTTTTATTTAATTGTTAATGCCATTGGTAAAGAATTTTGCTATACCATGCTATTCTTTCTTCTTTACTCTTGTAAATGACTATTTTACTATTTAAGCAACTATTTTTTTAGTTAGTTAGATCAAAGTTAAACCTTCCCATTACATCTAGTTCAGATAGAACTTTATAACTAGTATTGCTTACTAGAATTGAACTCGTAACTTGGTATTTCCAAATCAAGAGTCTTACTACTAAACTAACCCCTACTTTTTCTTATTTTATAATTTCTTATTATTTTTACTTTTCAAAATGGTACAAGTTTCTTTTTATTTATTTATTTATTCTTTCTTTATTCTCATACTTTTTCTTTGACTTTTAGGTCTCAAAATTCAACTACGATATGGTGCATGTTTTCATCTTTTTGTCCAATTTACTATTGGTTATTGAGGTACGTGCATTCTTTTCATGAAACACTCCTCATCCTCTTGCTCATGAACGTAACAAACCAAAGATTTAATACTTCTCTTTTTTCTTATCATTCTTTTCAAGTTTTAGAGAACTTTATCCAATTTAATATTAGTTATTTGAGGTATGTGGACTCTTTTTATGAAACATTCTTGAAATTTAGTTTGCTCATGGACCCATCAAACCAAAGATTTGATATTTTTTTTCTTATTATTGTTTTTAGGCCTTAGAGATAACTTTATTCATGTCATTATTTGTAGACTTGCTACTTAAATTTTATATTTTATATTTAAATTATAATGTTAGTATTCTTGAAAACATTTTTGTTTTATGTTATGCTTAACAAATTTTTGCATTCAAAATTAAATATGAAAATTTACATAGCAATGCGAAATTTGCATTATTCTAGATTTTCTTATAAAAAAAAATTTTGCCTTATAACGGGTACCCTTTAGGGTGAATGTCTAACGTTGAGTACCTCGACTAAATAACGTGCCAAGTTGGAGGTTGAAGTTTTAAAAACCCCACCATTGCACCTTTTGGAGTGGCCGTGAAATAATTAACAGGAACTTGCAAATATGAAATAACTACTGATGTATTTTACAATTGGAGAGGAGAGGCGACCTCAAGCAGCATTGCAATTGCAATACAGTATTTGAGTTTGACCCTTGCAAATGATTTGGTGGAAGTTAAACAGCGATGTACATGCTCGCCATGCATGGCCTATTCAAACATACCAACAGAGGGCCAAGCCAGGCCATGGTTGGTCCATGTGACAGCGCTGTGGAAGAAAGAAAAGAGGAGGAGCCAGCATGAGCATGAGCATGAGCCTGAGCATGTGGCAACACGATCAGGGCCGGCACAGAAAGACCCAGGCACCCGTCATCCACCACCAACAATGTAACGTGCAAGAGCAAAGGACGGGAGAAGCAAAGGAAGGAAGGAAGGAAGGAGAAACGGAGAGGCGCTGTTAAACAGCAAGCAAGCATGCATCGATCAGAATTAGCTGCTGCTGCGTGCTGCGCAGCTTTTGATGTCCGAGAGTGGCAGCGGTGGAAGCTTTTGGCACTTGCAAACCCACCGAATCTCTGCACTAATCTCTCGGACAATACAAAGCCCAACAAGATCTTCACCCGCGTGGATCCGCTCGCGCTTTTATAGAATCCGGTGCACTCCTATCATCATGGCCCTCACATGAAATAATCGCAATGCCCTTTTTTTTAATTACATATTATGATCAAGCATACGCAGCGCCAGCGCCTAATCACAATTCTAATTGTCAGTCAGTGAGTCAGGTACTGCCGCCTGCCCTTCGTCTCCCTCTCGCTGCCTGCCTGCCTGCCCATCTGATTCCAGGATTCGCCCATCCCATCCCATCTCATCTCCTCTCCTTTGCTCTTCTCTTGTCTTGCGTAACGTAACGTATCTTTGCAATCATTTGTTTAATGGAATCAATTAACCCCGTCTTCTCACAAACTTCATTGCTGTCTGTCTTTGTCTTTGTTACGTTGTAACCTTGTTGTTGTATGTCTGCGGAGATGTTATTTAACTAAACGATCCGGTCTGGTCACTGGTGAGCTGGAGCTGCATTTTATGTGCGTCAGGGTCAGGGTCAGGGTCAGGTTTATGAGACACACAGAAGCAGCAGCAGCAGGCCGGAGACTGCCTCGGTATCATGGAACTATAGCCTGAGACGCACAACAACAACTGTGGACCGGATCGCCATTACATTAATCTAATCTAAGTTGGACTTGACCTGCAACTCCGCTGCCCTCCCCAAATTCATCATGGATAGCAGGGTCTTGGTGTGTGTGCGCGGATCTGGTATTGTTTTCGATGGAAAGAATCATCAATTCACGTGAATGAACGCTCGGATCCGTAGTGCGTCCTTGGCCGATCCGCGATTCTTTTTATGCGCGCTTTTCGATTGTTTTGCCAGCGGGAATCACCAGGGTTCGAATATCAAAATTCTATAGGAATCAGCTGGGCTCTTCCCAGCTTAAAAAACAATTGTCAGACTACGATTGCTAAAAAATTTCTTGGGTATTTAAATAATATAAAATTATTTATTATTAAAAACTAAAATAGATTGTACAAGTTTATTACCATAAATATAATATATCTAACGGAATGATCGTGGTATTTCGGTAATCCATACCCTGAAACGGCTGTCCAGGCAACACAGCATTAGAGACATAACACAGATCCACACCCAACTTACACTATACGCAAAGTAAACCGATCACGCCAATCCAATATAGTTTGTAATAAATGAAAATCAATATTAAATATATTATTATTAACCTATTTTGTAATAAAAAGCTAAAAATTATAAGATATGTTTAAAGATTCACTTATTTTCTGATTGAGACTTTTAAAGAATATTTTAATGTTTTAATGATTATTCTCATTCAAAAATCCTATTTTATACCAAAATCATTAAAAGATGTATATCAAATTCCAACCTTGAGGCCATCACCCTCCTCTTGAACTAGCAACCTCTTGCTTAACAAGATAATGAGCCAATAACTTGAGACACCCTTTATTGGTCCACAACAAACTCCTTATTGGATTTTAAGTAATATTTTATTTTTTTTAATCATCAATTTCACTTTTATAAATGAAATTGAAACTAAATTTTTACTAAGTTTACTAGTTTTTTTTATTCATAACTCAAGATTGTATACTGGAATCAAACATATGATATAGGTTTTCCATGCCATAACTCTTACCATTAAGGCAACACTTCCTCATTGGGGATGTAAAACATTTTTTAATGGTCTCTTTCACCATTCACATCTATAAAAAACTAGATCTTTGTTTATTTGGAGTTTCTTCAAATCATCTTTGATCATTTTTTTTCCATGTCTTCTTTGGTCTTCATGAGGTACCTTTATGAAGTAATTGTTCTTTGAATAAGGTGATGTTATCTTCTTTCAAATTCCATCTATTTATACATTTAGTCACTTTTTTCATGCTATATTTAAAGCTATGTATAGCTAAATCTATGACCATTAGTCAATGTTGAGTTGCAAGACACTCTCTAGGTATGATCTTGTAGTCTTTACACATGGCTTAGTCTCTTTTGTGCAACAATAAATAATCAATTTGTATTTTATTCATACCACTCTTATATGTAATTAAATATTCTATTCTCTTTTTGAATAAGTATTTGCAATTGCAAGCTCATAGGCACTTGCAAATTGCAACAATGAATCCTTGATATCATTGTGCTCTCCAAATCCTTGTCCTCAATGAATCTTGTTGTATTCCATTTTCATAGATCCAACATGAGTATTAAAATCTCCTCTAATGAATATGCTTTCTTGTTGGGGAATTTCTTAAAGTACTTGATCCATGAAATCCCAAAAATCCTACTTGATCAAATTTTCTAAGCCAATTTGTGAAGCATATACGTTAATGGCATTGAGGATTTCATTTTTGAGCACAAGTTTGATGCCCATAATTTGATCAACATATCAATATTCTTATACTACTTATCTTTGATAGATTGATCAATGATGATGCCAACTCCATCTTGATGATTTTCTTTTCTTTAATTGAAGAGTTTGTAACCCTAGCCTAAAATCTTTAGCTTTCTCCCCTTTCCATCTTATTTCTTGAAGGTAGTCAACGCAAGTTCTTTATCTTTTCATGAGGTTAGTAATTTCAAAGGTCTTTTTCTTAAGAGTGCTAATGTTCTAGGTTTCCATTTGAAATTTTTGTTGCTATATTTACTTCTTTACTCATACGCATCCCTGAGGTGAAAACCCTTATCTACTTTTCATAACATCCAAGTAACAATGTTGTGTGTCATTTCTAGAGGACATCCTAGCAAGTCCTTACCTATTTTCCACAAAAACTAGTCCCTATCATTGTTGCACATCACTTCTAGGGAATGCTCTAGAACTTTATAGCTCAATATTTTCCATCACAATTAAAGCTATAACATGGAGTTTCTAAATCAAAAGCCTTATCACTAAGATAACAACTCATTGTTCTTTTTCTATATGTTAATAAAATGAAGATAGAGGATTTAGTAAGAAGTTCATAAATCATCACATTCATATGAGCTTTTCCTTCTTTTTTATTTCTATTTACTTCTATGTTGGATCTGCTTTAGTAATTGCTTAAAAAGTAGTAATATTTGTTCATTTAATATAGGTACATCCCAAGATATATGTCTAATATAGCCCTAGGATATATAGCTAATATGAAACTTGATTTAACTTTATAACTTAGTGCTATCCACTAGGATGGAGGGGTTTTAGACTCCAAAAATAATATTAATAAAAGGCTCATCATCCTTGCTAAGGTAGGGCCCTAGGAGGATTGGTGCATGAAAGAAAGCTTGACCTCTTTCATGCAATTATTCCTAGGCTCAAACCTTACAACTTGAGAAACATGCATCTTACCATCATTCTAAGTGATGATTCCTCCCAAAAATAATATTAATAAGAAGTAAAAATTTTAGAGTACACCATATGCTAAACACTGTGTAGAAAACATCAAAAATAATATGGGAAGAAAAAAATTTGTAATGTCAAGGATGTTTACTTAGGTGTAGAACCTTACAATTGATGCTTTAAAAATCAAGGGATGTCTACCCACTAAGATAGAACCCATAACTTTTTTTAAAGTAATTTTTATCACTAGGCTGCCTCATCACTAACGTATTTCTCACTTGGTTAGAGTATGTAACTTATGGTTTGCAAGTCATCTATTCAAATATAAAGAGTATGTTAAGACATGTATGTATCACTTAGGAGTATAAAGGATTATCACCTAGAGGCTCAATATTAATCCCACTAAGACAAGGTCTTAGAAATAATGGTGTCTAGGAAGACATGCCTTGTTGATGGATTGAAGGTTATTTCACTCAAGAACATGAGCTAGAAGAGTGTGAAGATCATCATGGGTTCCATGCTATTACAACCATCATTAAAGAACTACATGACCCTAATTCCTTTGTGTACTATGTCACAAGGATATGTGCACTTATGAAGGAGCTTTGGTTTCAATGCTTAGGCCACCACCCTTCTCTATAGAGTAGATGGGCTAGATACATTAAAATAAGAATGCATATTAACTCTTCTAGAGGAATGGTGTTTCTTATATGATTTCTTGTGCTAATAATGGTCATGTACATGTGTATCATATTAGTCTTCTTACTTATATGATTTCATGATACGTACTCATTATGCTCCTAACCTATGAACTAATGTGTTAGGTGCACTTATGCTATGCATGCAAATGTTGTGAACATTGAGGCATAGTCCATCTTGGATCTACTTTAAAATACTTGGCTACTTTTGGACTCAAGGATGATGTAAAGTAGTACTTCTCCAAAGCAGTACTATTACACTTGGTATTAAAGTTGAGGTTTGCAATTTAAGGTTGATGGTGGTTCATGATCATGATTTATTATTCATGAATCATGTGCTACTATGACACATAAAAAGAAGATCAAAGGGAACCAAAATCTTGGTAATACTCTTGTTTTCAATTCTAACAAGGAACAAGTTGGAGATGGCAATCAAGGTAGTCATGTGCATAAGGAGATTACAATGATGTGAAGATCTATAAGGACATGCATGAGGATGAGGATGTGAAAATGATTGGTGAGATAGATATTAATGGATCCCTTTAAAAGATGTAAGAACTATGGAGTCATTTGTTGCAAATAGATAGCACTATCATGCATATTCTACCGATAGCAAAAAATACTGTCATGATTCAATAGCTAATTAATTTGATGGAAGCTCCTTTCCTACTAGAGTAAGACTCTAATACCAAATACAAACTTGCCCTAACTTAGAACTTTGTGCTAAGAAACTGGGTGGAGCAACTTGAAGATGTTATTAATGATCTCCAAATTTCCAATCAGAACCTTCAAGATGAAGGAAAGGAGAAGTAATCATTGTTAGAAACCTAGTAAGCCTTGTTTAAGAGCCAACAAAATGAGATTAAGATGTTAAAAAAGGAATAGACAGATGAGATTGGGAATGTGAAAGATCAATTAGTTATGAAAGCAAGGGTATTAGCATCAAGACAAAGCCAGTCAATTTTTAAGTTTTCAGAAAGGGAGCCAAAAATTTATTAAGATAATAAATATGATATAGTTATTAATGCTTTCCTATTCAAGGTAGAATAATTCCTTGAAATGTACAAGTATACCAAAAAGAAATAAGCTTACATTACTACCTAATTTTTGGATGAAATTACAAAAACATGACGGTTTGGTATTCTTCAAGAAGAAAGGGCTAGGATGGGCAAGCCCATCAAAAGCTAGACTACTTTAAAGAATTTTTGATCAAGAACTTTCATCTAGGTACTTCTCTTGATAAAGCTCGGACAACACTAAAAGGAATCTAGTACACAAGAGAGTTAGAGGAATATATTTGAGATTATTAGAATATTATCATACAAATTTCAAATATGGATGATGATAGCAAATATAGATTAATTCTCAATGGCCTCAAAACTTATGTTTAGCATAAACTTAGAACTCAAAAAATCATAGGATTCCAAAAAGCAATATAGGTTGTTGATAGTTTAATAAATTACAAAGTAGGAAAGAAAGATAAGGATGCTATTGAACAACTACTTGAGAGCACAAAACAAAGTAACAAGTCATGGAGAGGAGATGAATAGAATAATTCTAGTCATTTCAAAGGCTCATATTCTACCCCTACCCCAAATAAAAAATCCTATTCCTTGAGGTATGAGAAAAGTCAAGCTTCTTAAGAGCAAAATGAGTCTTAAAATAAATGGTTATGTTTTGGAGGATTCTCTCAATATCCTTCAAGGCATCAAGGTTTAAAATTATATGTTTATGATGGAAAGAATTATGCTTAAGAATGTTCAATTTAGAAGTGGTGGTAATGGACCAAATGAGAATTATAAGTTGAATGCAATTAAGATCATCCTCATGCTCCGTTAATGATTTTTAATGATGATTAAGAGTAAGAGGTGAGACTTCTGGATTCCACGCAGTAGGTACATGAGGGCCTAAACACCTTAGTATAAGATGGAGGATCTGGTGTTTAAACAAGGTGGTGAGTGCTAAGAGGATCAAAACATGAGTAGTCTAGTACCACCATTTTTATCATGGAATGATTTCTATTATAAAGAAAATAAAATTTAATAAAAATGTAATTTTGTATGGATCTAGATGGGGTGAAATCACTCTAAGTAAGGAGCACTTCTTCTTGACTATGACTATGACTTCAACTAAGAAGCAAAATGTGACTATGACTATGAGTAGGAAGAACAAATTTTTGACTATGACTCTAAGTAGGAACCATAGGATTATGACTCCAAGTAAGAAGGATAAGTTTGAAAATAGAGAAATGAGTACCTTTAGAAGACTACACATTTGTATCATTACAAAGTATAGGAAAATGATTTTCATGTTGAGTCTTGCTCTAGGTAAAAAGGTTGTTATTGCCTACATGAAAAAGAGAAAGTATTTTCTCTCTTGATCTAGGTTGCATGAGCATTTGTTAGCCTTAATTAGATGTCAAGCAAAGTTCAGCATTTGTACATTATGGTATATTACCCTAGCCATTAAACCTTCTGATCTATAATTATCAAATGGATCTTAAACTATTCAATATCCTCAATATCTAGTGTGCTCTTTAAGTTTTAGGATACATACAAATAAAGACTTCAGTTTTAAGGACATCACTTCTTTCAAGTTGGGGAGATTATAGGAGAACATGCTTTATTAGTGGATCAAGGTTGTTTCCCTCTAAAATAGGGGTTGAAGAAGTGTGGAGATCCTCATAGGTTTCATGCTATTACAACCATGATCAAAAAACTACATCATTGTAGTTTCTTTATGTACTATGTTATAAGGATATGTAGGGTTATGTTGCAGCATCAATGCTCATGCCAATACCCATCTCTACAAAGTAGGACTTAGGGCTAGATGCATTAGAGTATGAATGTTTCTTAGCTCTTCTAGGGGAATGATATCTCTAATGTGGTTGTTTATGCTAGCTATGATCATGCGCATGTGTGTCACATTAATCCTATTGCATATAATATTTCATGAGGCATATATGCTATGCTTCTAACCTATAGACTAATGTATTATGTACACTTATGCAGTGCATGCAAGTGCTATGAATGTTAAGGCACAATCAATCTTGGATCTACTCTAGAACACTTAGATACTTTCAAACTCAAGGGTGGTACCAAGTGATGCTTCTCTAGAGATGTATTGTTACACAATGAATGAGCAAAAATCTTTCCTCTTTCAAGTGGTTGTGCCTAGGCTCAACCCAAGTCTTACAACTTGAAAAACAAGCATCTTACCTTGACTCCATATAGCAGTTTCTTAAATTTACAAGGTCGGAGTTTGAACAAGTAACTCTAACTTGGCAACATCAAGTTTTATTTCCTCACCATTTAGTCAACTTATGAGATGGTTAAAAGAATATGTAATCAGAACTATGACATTAGATAGATAATCAACATAGTAATAGCCAACAATTCATAAATCAATTGAATGCATCAAGATGACAATGATGATGTGCATAGTGGCCTCATTAAATTATCATACTTATCAACTTTCTTAAGAAAACTATAAAAAAAGGAATGAAATGTTATTATTTCTATTATAACTTAGAAGTTCATTTTTGCAACATTATAGCTCAAGTGGTTTGTTTATTATCATATTAAGTAAGAGATTATTAGTATGAGTTACACTTGACATATCATTATATTCCTCTATAATTCTTCTGATATGTTCTATTAACTATATATTTTGGGGTGTACCCATAGTTAAATTATTTTAAGTTTCAATACCCTCCATCCTTTTTTTGTGCATAATTAAAATTTATTATTACACCTTAGAAAAGAAAAAGATTTGAGTGAAAAAAGTTTTATAATTTAATAAATTTGAATATTTCATTGACATGTATACTATAGGTTATTATACATGTTCTTTTTAATATTAATCCATCCAACCATTTCTATGTTATTCAAGGTTAACAATTCTTTTAGTAAAAAAGTTTCTCTACCTAAGGTTAATGTTCCAATTACATTATAGTGAAATGTTAACTTGTCATAACCTAAAAATTTGTCTAATTTTAATTATTTAATTTAATGCATGTGATTAATTATTTAATGCTATCAAATGCATTTCAATAGATTAGTTATAATTTTCTTAGTTAAATCATAGGATTAAAATACTATCATTGATATTATTACTATTATTTTCATTGTCATTATTGTTAGTTTCTTGCATAAGTGAATCTAATCTACTTACTAAGGTATTTTGTTAAACTTTCTTTGGATTAGAATTATTTAATTTAATATATGTGATTAATTTTTTAATACTATCAAATGCATTTTAGGAGATTAGTTCTAATTTTCTTTGTTAAATCATAGGATTATATTATTCTCGTTACGATTATTATCATCGTCGTTGTTATTAGTTTCTTACATAAGTCAATATAATCTACTTACCAGGGTATTTTGTTAAAGTTTTGTATCCTTTGTTTTACTATTATTGGAGCTTAGTCATAGATCTGCTATATATTTTATGATTAAATGTTGAAATCCAATTACTCCTAGAAGTTTTTCCTTTTGTCAATTATAATGCCTTTACAAGTATTTTGTTATCTATATTTTATTTTTTATGCACATTCAATTATGTATATTCAATCTTTATTATATAGATTCAATTATGTACATTTCTGCTTTATTATGCACTATGCATCTTTTATTTTTATGATGTGCATATGATTATATAATACACTAGTCATGGGGAAATTTTGTACCTTAACCCTACCCAAATTATATCCCTTGTTACTTTTTATTATTAAACTAATATTCAAAGTTCATTTTTAATTATAATTAAATATTGCATAAATTAGTATTGTTAAGGAAGTAATTTAGGATGATGTTCTACCTAGAATCTGACTATATCAATGTGTCCATTGCATTCAAAATTGTTAGTTTTAATATTTGATTCACTAAAATTGAAGTTATGGTTCTCAAGATATTACGTTTTCAAATTTGTTAAAAATACCATAAAGTCTAAATATTTGAACTAAGAAACTATGATAAGTAAAGCTTAGATATGATTTGAGCATATGACTAGGTAGAGCACTTGAAAAGGATCTTGTAGATTCAAATAGAATGTGATTTGAAGTTTGTATGTGGGTGTTATAAGTGTTTGAGCATCAAGAGTATTAGTTTAGAGGGAAAAATGGGAAATAGACTTATAAAAATAAAAATGTTAAAAATAATAAAAGTAAAAATCAAAATGTTTTAAAAGCAAAGGTGATTGAAAGGACCCATATGAATGTGGAAAAGTTATAAGAAAAGTATAAAAATATAACTCATATGTTATATGTACAAAATACAATATATCTCACCACCTTTTGTTTACATCGCCTTGTTGCCACATCCAGTTTTCTTTTTTTTGTCTTTTTTCCTGAAATAGAAATTGTGTTCATTGCATTTTCTCATTTCAAAACCATTTTCTACCATTTTTTCTTTATTTTGAACCCAATTTTAGCTCGAATTCTTTCATTCTAAGCATATTGCTTCTGTTTTTAAACATGTATCGAACCCACGTATCGTGCTACATGTGATTCTTCCACATATAAATAGATTATGGTCCTTATTACATCTCTTTTCAATTCATAGAGGGTTTCTAGTGCATTTATACAAATCAAAGTAAAAGCTAATTTTGGACACTTGGCAGGATGGAAAGAAAATAAGAAGATTGTCAAAGCCTTGCTGATGAGCGGCTAGGTACCCGTACACTCAACCATACGAATACGAGCATTCACACACGATCCGGTCAAACTCTGTGGATAGGCTAGTTGTGGTATCTAAATAGTTACACGTTGATCGTAGTTCGTTGTCTTCCCACCTGGACTAGTATTTGCTTTGTCACATATGGTTTAGTCTAGAGTGAGGCGTATGATGTGATCCTAAACTAGTGCTATTCCTAGAGACAATGGAACATAATCTTAATTAAACTAATGAGTAATAGGAAATGAAGTCTAAGCTAACCTAAGTGAGATGAGCATCCATTCCTTAATCATCCATACACATCTTGGACCTCGTGCACAACTACTACTGGGATTACCAAGTGTAGATCCTAGGTACGCTACTGGGTTACCAAGTAGTCACACTTAAATGCTCGTGATTAAGTCATACTCATTACACATTTAACAAAAAGAATAGTAAATGATGATAAAGAAATATTAACTGAGAAAATAATAAATAACAATAACAATTAACAATAGCAATTAAACAATTAAATCTAAGTGAATGCTGCAATGATGAAGTAATCTTGATCTTTATTTCTGGTCATGTGTGCATCCAAGTATCTCACAATTGAATAAAGGTGTCGTACAATTACAAGCATCACATTGTGGGCATGCACTGGGAAAATATTCTAACTCTCGTGGGAACAAACTGTAAGAGCTTCACTACAACTGACAAAAAGATACCTAAGTGTGGTGGAGGGCCACTTATTTATAGGCTAAAATAGACTCTACGTAAACGGGGCCATGTCGATGCATAGAGGGATGCATTGATGGGGCTGCGTTGATGCGACCGCTTATACGGGGCCCCGTATACATGGCCTAGTCGACACATCGACTGCTTAGTGCTTCATCATACCCCCACAACTGAATAACTACTCGTCCTAGAGTCAAAGAAAGTGAGGAACATGCTCAATTGAATACAAAGTGGATAGGTATGGGATTATTGACTAACTAGAAATTTATTCATGCCGCAGTGGATAATTAAACACAATTTGGACACAGACACAAAAGACAAAACTTGTGGAACTCATGGGGTTCCCGGTAGTGGTGGCTCCTCCATGGGTGCCTTTCCTTTATCCTATGCATCAGGCTTTTGAGATTGATACCATTGAAGAAGCACCTAATGTTTCTCCTCTTCTATTTGAGGATTATGAGTCATCCATACTGATGTTCCAATATTTGAAGGAGTCGACACTTTTCATGGACACGAGAGCTGCGAGAACACTTGATTGGCCTTGCCATGCCATGTCGCAAATAGTCATCGTTCCTCTTCATAGGCTTGGGCCCTGACCTCTCCTCCCTTTGCTTGGATGGATTATGTAGTAACAGGAGTTTTATGATGGATGCTGGATGATTGCCTTCTACTCTACATGTTCTACATGAGGTCCTTGGCCTTTGCCTCCCCCAGGTCATTCGGTTGCACCTTCAGAAGGTCCTCCTTGTTGTCTTCTTTTAGGGGCCATCTATAATCACACAAGGATCAATTATTAGTAAGGTTATTGAAAAAAGTTCAATGATTTCATACCTTACTCATTACCTTTAATAAATGTTGCATTCTTTACTTAGTGTGATTTTAGAATTAGAATTTTGTCAAGGAAGTTGCCCCAAAAGTTGAATGTCGGACCTGGTTTTGAGGAA